>JAWPHD010009500.1:0-103077 GCA_037043455.1 Cyrtodaria siliqua
GAAAGTATGGAAATTAAATACATTATATAATTATTTTGATACATCTGTATAGAGTAATGTTTAGGCCTTTAACTTATGCACCCTCCTTGTTATTCACCACCACCATATTTAAAGGGACTCATGGCAATCTTGATTTTTTAAAAACTCAGGCGTCACGTTAGTTTTTCTCTTTACTTGCATTTGTTCAATCATTAATATTAATTATTAGAATAGTTCAAAGCAAATTGTTTTTACATATTACTATCTTTTTATAATATTGCACCAATAATATATTTTAAAAAATGGTGAAATAACGAAGAAAATTGAAATCTTAATTTTTTTTATTTAATTATATGCCAAAGTCAAAATGATGCATGATAACTAATCGAGGAGCAAATTTTAATGTTTAAATAAAACTCAAGATTGCCATGTGTCCCTTTAAACTGTGCATTTCTGGGGTTTACATGCAACTGAGGTCCATCAGTCTGTCTGTCAGTGAGTCTGTCGCAAAACTCCAAAACATTTCAGGTATCTTTCTACTGATACTGCACACAATCAGTTTTTCATTATCACAGCAACCTCATTTCCTAGGAACGGTTTGACTGGCTTTAGTAACACAGATTAACACTGATTAACACAGAAGTTCAATGAGATCTTTAACGTGTACAGAGTATAGCTCTCCCTACACACGGGACCAACAGCTTTACATCCCCTCCGAAACATGCCTTACTTTCACAGTACCTTTCTGAGTAAGAACTGCGGGAATGCGTTTGAAAAACCCGGGGATGTGACGTACGCACCGGGAATCGAACCCGAGACTTCTGGGACGAGGGTCCAAGTATGCTAACCACTCGATCATCGCAAAATAAATATTTGACCATAAATTAATGGTATTCACATTGGTGTTTTAAAATAAGACATGTGCCACCAAAAGTAGATACAAAGCTGTACTCAAAACATAAAGCTTTTAATGATCTCTGATTGGTCAAATTATTTTGATGATGTTATGAAATAGTTCTCTTTGAAAGATCGCCACGTATACAATCTTTAGTAGCTATTTCTGAATGTTTTCATGTACAGTAATAAAGTTAGGGTGCCGCATGCATACTGATTACAGATGTGTACATGCACAAAGACTGCCATCACAAACATCATTTTACTACACCTGTAAAATGATATTGATCTTTTCATGCATTATATATATTTATCACATAACGTCCCTTGTTAGCAGTGTTGAACACCCATTTAATATTCTATTGTATGACACACGTGTAATACAACCTGGAACGATTTTGATTGGTTGAGTTAAACCTGTAACACTACGCAAGTTTATTAACTGAAACTATTTTATTTATTACAAATTCACCCAGATCTGAGTCATAAACTTATTATTTGTGACAGCTTATACAAATAATGCACGTTATACAAAACATTGTTGCTGGTTTATTAAAAAGTTGGCGTAAACTGCTATTTTGTAAGGAGGTAAAACACAAACTCTTTATACGCAACGTTATGTGTGAGACTCGACGTTACGACGTCACATTTTTTATGACGTTTTGGCGCTAAAGTGTGTGTGACATTGTGGCGGTTCTATGTACATCTGAATTAATTTTTACTAATTTGATTGCAATGTTATGTGATAAAAAGGATCTTAAACTCGTTCCCATTCCATATAAGATTTATTAAACTTGTTATGAATTATTTTTATTTTTAACTGGCCAAAAGGCTCGTTAAAAATAAAATAATACATGCAAAAGTCTCGTTAAAATTAAAATAATTCATAACTCGTTTTATAAATCTTACATGAAACGAGTTCATCAATAAACTCGTTTAAGATCCTCTATGTATTACAACTGTATTAACAAGATTAACCCAAGATTAAGCAGTAGTAGTTTACAGGACACAGATTAGCCCTTAACCCGCTACATATATATAATGGACTGTTCTTTCTTTGAATTAATTAAGACCATATAAGTAAGTAAGTAAGTAAGTAATTTTTTTATTATAGTGACATGTGTATACGGAAATAACAAACATTTAATACAATTGCATAGAGAAACACACGGCCCAACAGACCTATAAGTCACCTTATAATTATAGTTTACAAGTAGTCAACATGGTTAAACATAATAGAAAATACTGTTATGAGCTCACAATGTACAATTTACAATACAATTAAAGTTACAAAGGGTTCATTGATAAATATTATATATATTGCGATAAATAGTGTCAGTTTAGTTCAATATTAATTGCACCACATGTTTACAGTTACGAGTTATATTACACACTTCTTCTAAACAGATAAGCTTTAACAAGAGATTTTACAACTTTTTTTGTGTGGTTATGAATCAGGAAAATCAGTCTATTAGAGTCTGTCATGTTTTCATATATTCCATTTGAAATAATTTCACCAAATATCACAGTTTGTATGTTGTTGTATAAAGGACACTCCACTAGAAAATGAGTCTCGTCTTCAATTAATCCGGACTGATATATGTGACAAAGAGGTGTTTTGGAGAAATAGTTGAGCTTAGAGGGTTAAGGGTTAGGACATGAGGCCGACAGCTGCTGTAGGTCATGTTTTAACTAAATTAAACACACACCGCGGGTCAGGGAGGATATGAGGCCGACAGCTGCTGTAGGTCATGTTTTAACTAAATTAAACACATCCCGCGGGTCAGGGAGGACATGAGGCCGACAGCTGCCGTAGGTCATGTTTTAACTAAATTAAACACATCCCGCGGGTCAGGGAGGACATGAGGCCGACATCTGCTGTAGGTCATGTTTTAACTAAATTAAACACATCCCCGCGGGTCAGGGAGGACATGAGGCCGACAGCTGCTGTAGGTCATGTTTTAACTAAATTAAACACATCCCGCGGGTCAGGGAGGACATGAGGCCGACAGCTGCTGTAGGTCATGTTTTAACTAAATTAAACACATCCCGCGGGTCAGGGAGGACATGAGGCCGACAGCTGCTGTAGGTCATGTTTTAACTAAATTAAACACATCCCGCGGGTCAGGGAGGACATGAGGCCGACAGCTGCTGTAGGTCATGTTTTAACTAAATTAAACACATCCCGCGGGTCAGGGAGGACATGAGGCCGACATCTGCTGTAGGTCATGTTTTAACTAAATTAAACACACCCCGCGGGTCAGGGAGGACATGAGGCCGACATCTGCTGTAGGTCATGTTTTAACTAAATTAAACACATCCCGCGGGTCAGGGAGGACATGAGGCCGACAGCTGCTGTAGGTCATGTTTTAACTAAATTAAACACACCCCGCGGGTCAGGGAGGACATGAGGCCGACAGCTGCTGTAGGTCATGTTTTAACTAAATTAAACACATCCCGCGGGTCAGGGAGGACATGAGGCCGACATCTGCTGTAGGTCATGTTTTAACTAAATTAAACACACCCCGCGGGTCAGGGAGGACATGAGGCCGACAGCTGCTGTAGGTCATGTTTTAACTAAATTAAACACATCCCGCGGGTCAGGGAGGACATGAGGCCGACATCTGCTGTAGGTCATGTTTTAACTAAATTAAACACACACCGCGGGTCAGGGAGGACATGAGGCCGACAGCTGCTGTAGGTCATGTTTTAACTAAATTAAACACACCCCGCGGGTCAGGGAGGACATGAGGCCGACATCTGCTGTAGGTCATGTTTTAACTAAATTAAACACATCCCGCGGGTCAGGGAGGACATGAGGCCGACAGCTGCTGTAGGTCATGTTTTAACTAAATTAAACACATCCCGCGGGTCAGGGAGGACATGAGGCCGACAGCTGCTGTAGGTCATGTTTTAACTAAATTAAACACATCCCGCGGGTCAGGGAGGACATGAGGCCGACAGCTGCTGTAGGTCATGTTTTAACTAAATTAAACACACCCCACGGGTCAGGGAGGATATGAGGCCGACAGCTGCTGTAGGTCATGTTTTAACTAAATTAAACACACACCGTGGGTCAGGGAGGACAGGAGGCCGACAGCTGCTGTAGGTCATGTTTTAACTAAATTAAACACACACCGCGGGTCAGGGAGGACATGAGGGCGACAGCTGCTGTAGGTCATGTTTTAACTAAATTAAACACATCCCGCGGGTCAGGGAGGACATGAGGGCGACAGCTGCTGTAGGTCATGTTTTAACTAAATTAAACACAGCCCGCGGTTCAGGGAGGACATGAGGCCGACAGCTGCTGTAGGTCATGTTTTAACTAAATTAAACACATCCCGTGGGTCAGGGAGGACATGAGGCCGACATCTGCTGTAGGTCATGTTTTAACTAAATTAAACACACCCCGCGGGTCAGGGAGGACATGAGGCCGACAGCTGCTGTAGGTCATGTTTTAACTAAATTAAACACATCCCGCGGGTCAGGGAGGACATGAGGCCGACAGCTGCTGTAGGTCATGTTTTAACTAAATTAAACACATCCCGCGGGTCATGGAGGACATGAGGCCGACAGCTGCCGTAGGTCATGTTTTAACTAAATTAAACACATCCCGCGGGTCATGGAGGACATGAGGCCGACAGCTGCTGTTGGTCATGTTTTAACTAAATTAAACACACACCGTGGGTCAGGGAGATATGGTATGTTTTAATAATAAACTGAAACGGTCAATCAGTTCATTACTTACACAGTATAATTATATACAAAAGTATAGGTTTATTATGTCGGACATCGTATTGAGAGGTTTACACAGTATTTGACGTCATTGAGCTTTAGCCCAGATATCCTATTGCATCATCAGATTACGTTTTGGCAATAAAGAATTCAGCAATTTTTTTCACTTTTTCGGGAATGATTAATACTGGTACCCATTCCATTGGGAAAATTTGCATCGTTTTGCCTTAAACTGGGAATTTTCGCTATCAAACAAAAGCGGTAGTGTATGTTTAAATACTTCTCAAACACATTACCATGTATACACTATCTTGGTGTATTTCATTACCCTCCTCTAAAATTATATATTTTCCCCCCTCTAAAATATTTATCCTTTTTTTTTATATATATATATTTGTTTTTATTGGCAATTTTTCACTCCAACTGGGACAAAAACACTTTTTTACCATTGGGAACACTTATATATAAGGAAAGAAATGCTGGAATTATCCCACTTGATTTTCAAAAATAACAAAATATCAATTTATGTATTCAATTTTGCTATTACTTGTTGATTTTTTCAGACCAAACTTTTTCATCAATGATAATTAAACCACACAGGGAACATTAGACAAAAATCAGTGCATGTGCACATTTTATATGAAACTGAAGCAGCTTAAAGGGACAATGTCTGTAACTTTTAGCCTGTAAAACACAAAATAATTACGTTGACAAACATAACACACCAACCATTATTGAATATTTACTAAAAAAAAATCAAGATTGTTTGACCAATTTCAATAGCGGTACAAAAAAAAGAAGGACCACTTCTTAGGGTTGAACATTAAAATTACACTCGCGGGTAATAATAGTCGAAAGTAGCAATAGTCGAGCTCGCTACCGACTGAGCTAACCGGGCCAAATGTATTACGTAAGAGATACAACATATAAAAGCTAATGACAACTGCTGCTAAAGGATGTCACGTGATCAGCAGAAAATGTAAATAATGTGGGTCCCACATTATTTACAAATAATAAATAAAACTTCTTTTTTTTCAAACTCACAAATGTATTAAACAGGCTAATCTTGGTCTGACCTAATGCTTTCATGTATTCATTTCACTGAATAAAAAATCGGACAGTTATTTAGCTATGCTCAATATCTGCTTACATATACAGACAGTGTCCCTCTAAAAGTGTTCTATTTATTTTGGTTAGACATCCGCCCTTCTTTCAGATTGGCTTCGATAGTCCCTTTAAAGTGACACACGGCAATCTTGAAATAGTCACACATTTAAATTAACACCTCAGTTTACTAATCCAGTATCATTCTGACTGAAATCTGCTGGCAATACAAATAAATAAAAGATAATACAAATAAATAAAAGATAATGCAAATAAATAAAAGATAATACAAATAAATAAAAGATAATACAAATTGTCAATTTGGCTTCATTATTCTACCATAGGTTTAAATAGATTATGGATACATATAATCAACTGTAAGAATTTGCTTTGAACCATTCATAATGATTGCATTTATGTGCAAAATATGCAGAAAAACTAACATGTATGCAGGTTTTAATATATCAAGATTGCCTTGTATCTCTTTAAAGATTACCTTGAAAAAAAGATAAATTTACCTTCAAGTTGTTGTGATCATGCTGGGAGTGCAGCTGATAACCTGTGACATTTAGCCATACTATCATATATATGTTAATACGTTTTGAATTGAAAATCCAGGGGCCCCTGTTTATAATGAAACATTATGATAATTTTGAATTTTGATCGTAAATCTAATAATTAAATGTATGGTAAATGTTATGTTAAACAGATAAAACGATTTTCTGTAAACTATGTAATACATATTTTCTATGAGCATTTGTCTGTAAAGCTTTGTTTCCTGCACTTTTAATGGAACACAATTCCCAATTTTTAGCTCTACTGATCAGAGATCAGCAGAGCTTATGCCGTGGTGCGGCGTCCGTCGTCCGTCTGTCCGTCCGTCCGTCCGTCCGTCCGTCTGTCCGTTAACTTTTATTTGTAGCGACTACTCCTCTGAAACTACTGGATGGATATTCATAAAACTTTACAAAAATGTTGCCCATGAAGTCTAGTTGATCCTAGCAAAAATTCATGTTGATGTGAAATCCAAGATGGCCGCCAAAGCTAAAAATAGATTTTTTAAATACAAGTTTGTAGCGACTACTTCTTGAAAACTATAAGTGATATTGATATGGGACTTTTTCTAAAATGATCAGCATGACATGATGTTGGTCCTTGTCGAAAATCGTTTTGATTTGACGTTAAACATGGCTGCCAGCGGCCATCTTTGTTTACATAGAGTTATATAGTAAAAACTTGTAGCGACTACTCCTCTGAAACTACTTGGCGGATTTTCATGAAACTTCACAGGAATGTTGCTCTTGATGTCTAATTGATCCTAGCAAAATTTCAGGTCTGCCGGAAATTCAAAATGGCCGCCACGGCTAAAAATACATTTTCAAAATACAAGTTTGTAGCGACTACTTCTTGAAAACTATAAGTGATATTGATATGGGACTTTTTCTAAAATGATCAGCATGACATGATGTTGGTCCTTATCAAAAATTGTTTTGATTCGACGTTAAACGTGGCTGCCAGCGGCCATCTTTGTTTACATAGAGTCATATAGTAAAAACTTGTAGCGACTACTCCTCTAAAACTACTTGGCAGATTTTCATGAAACTTTACAGGAATGTTGCTCTTAATGTCTAATTGATCCTAGCAAAATTTCAGATCGGCCAGAAATTCAAGATGGCTGCCACAGTTAAAAATAGATTTTTAAAAAATAAGTTTGTAGCGACTACGTCTTGAAAACTATAAGCGATATTGATATGGGACTTTTTCTAAAATGATCAGCATGACATGATGGTTATCCGAGTCGAACATTATTTTGATTCAACATTAAACATGGCTGCCAGTGGCCATCTTTGTTTACATAGAGTTATATAATGAAAACTTGTAGCGACTACTCCTCTGAAACTACTTGATGGATTTTCATGAAACTTCA
Organism: Cyrtodaria siliqua; assembly: GCA_037043455.1. Lineage (NCBI taxonomy): Eukaryota > Metazoa > Mollusca > Bivalvia > Adapedonta > Hiatellidae > Cyrtodaria > Cyrtodaria siliqua. Next base: position 7,640 of record JAWPHD010009500.1, read on the forward strand.
CAAAAATGTTGCTCTTGATGTCTAATTGATCCTAGCAAAATTTCAGGTCGGCCGGAAATTCAAGATGGCCGCCATGGCTAAAAATAGATTTTCTAAATACAAGTTTGTAGCGACTACTTCTTGAAAACTATAAGTGATATTGATATGGGACTTTTTCTAAAATGATCAGCATGACATGATGGTTATCCGAGTCGAACATTATTTTGATTCGACATTAAACATGGCTGCCAGTGGCCATCTTTGTTTACATAGAGTTATATAATGAAAACTTGTAGCGACTACTCCTCTGAAACTACTTGACGGATTTTCATGAAACTTCACAGAAATGTTGCTCTTGATGTCTAATTGATCCTAGCAAAATTTCAGGTCGGCCGGAAATTCAAGATGGCCGCCATGGCTAAAAATAGATTTTCATGCAAGTTTGTAGCGACTACTTCTTGAAAACTATAAGTGATATTGATATGGGACTTTTTCTAAAATGGTCAGCATGACATGATGTTGGTCCTTATCAAAAATCGTTTTGATTCGACGTTAAACGTGGCTGCCAGCGGCCATCTTTGTTTACATAGAGTTATATAGTAAAAACTTGTAGCGACTACTCCTCTGAAACTACTTGGCGGATTTTCATGAAACTTTACAGGAATGTTGCTCCTGATGTCTAATTGATCCTAGCAAAATTTCAGATCGGCCAGAAATTCAAGATGGCTGCCACAGTTAAAAATAGATTTTTAAAAAATAAGTTTGTAGCGACTACTTCTTGAAAACTATAAGAGATATTGATATGGGACTTTTTCTAAAATGATCAGCATGACATGATGGTTATCCGAGTCGAACATTATTTTGATTCAATGTTAAACATGGCTGTCAGTGGCCATCTTTGTTTACATAGAGTTATATAATGAAAACTTGTAGCGACTACCCCTCTGAAACTACTTGACGGATTTTTATGAAACTTCACAGGAATGTTGCTCTTGATGTCTAATTGATCCTAGCAAAATTTCAGGTCGGCCGGAAATTCAAGATGGCCACCACAGCTAAAAATAGATTTTCAAAAAAACAGTTTGTAGCGACTACTTCCTGAAATCAAAATCAATCGGTAGAGCTTCAAGGTCATTGACCTCTTGTTCCACTTAACTTGCTTTTCTCCACATTTTTCTCGATCAACTGCTTGAAGTGTGCGGTAATGTTGTGTTCACTACATTGTGTACAATTCCTTTCATAACACTGTCTGTCATTAAATTCTGATTCCGTTGGACATAAAGTCATCTTCAAACATTCATACTTGTTTTCGATCTTCAATTCCTTCAAATCCGCAACATTACATTCCTTTTTCAAGGCTTCTAACTTGAACTCTACATTGACACAATATTCACACAAGCAGAATTGAAATTTGTCCCTGTCCATTGTTAGAACTTCTTTAGGTCTGCTTTTTTTGAATGTGCTGATTGACACCTTTGTTCCTTGATTCTTGCAAAGAAATTGGCTGTACGCACTCTGCAAGGTCTCCGTCATTACTTTTTTTGTTGCCTTCCGTTTGTTCGGTATATCTGTGGATTCACTTGTGTAAAAGGTTTTGATGCTTTCCTTGGTTTCTTCTGAGACTGATGTAATTCTTGAAATTGGTTCTTCCTGTAAAAGAGACAGTCTTTTCCAATAACTCCACTTCACATCAAGAGCTTGTCGAAGTTTTGTTTCAACAGCATGTTTTCCAACAAGACTTTTTGTAATAATATAATATAACAGTTTCCCCCGCACTGTTTGATTCTGTTTCAATGCTTTCAGTTCTAGTTTGACATTGGCCACAATTTTTGCATTTGTTTCGTGTCTTTGTTTGGTTTTTGGCGACATCAGAATACCTGTCTGCTCCAGTGCTCTTCTTTTCCTGGGTGTAGTACACTGTACACATTTGTACTAGTTTGCCTACAGAATTTGCAAAAGTTTCTGCCTTTTGTGGAATTTTCGCTGTTCACTTTTCTTGGTGTGCCAGTATACACGCTGTTTCTGTATTTGCTTCCTTGTTCCTGGAATGCAATGTTCAAGACCCCGTTCCTTTCGCCTCTGTCTGTACTTCTTCATCCTTTCTCTAACCTTTTCATTGTAAACCTTCCTCTGCTCCTCAGTCATGCTCTTCCTGAGTTTTCTATGTTTGGTCGCATCTTTCTGTTTGAAATCGGCATAGTTAATTTGATTCTTTTTCAGTTTGGAACGCCATTGTTCATAGTACTCCTTTTTCCTCTGTTTTCTCTGGGGATCTGAGCTGATTTCCTCAGTCTTTCTTTTTAGTTTTATGCGCAGAGAATATCTGAAAAAAAAAATAACAAGAGCTGTCACTGTAATTGACATATGCCCCCCACCCTTCCCCCACCCCCCAGTGGAGCTTTGACCTTCAAGTGTGACCTTGACCTTTGAGGTAAGGACCTGGGTCTTGCGCGCGACACGTCGTCCCCATGTGGTGAACATTTGTGCGTTATTTTAAAATCCCACCATGCACGACAAAGATAGAGCGGACACAAAATCTCAGACGGACGGAAGGACGGACGCTGTGATTACTATATGCCACCCCAAGGGGGGGGGGGGGGGGGGGGGGGGGGGGGGGGGGGGGGGGGGCATAAAAATAGTGTCAAGTTACATCTTAATGATTACAATAAAGTTTATATACCTTTAAGCATAAATTGAACCAATGGTAACCCATCATGTAACTATAGTGACACAGGACTGACATCAAGGCAGTATCACATCATTGGCCATAGATTTGGTGCATTCAGCACAAGTGACAAGAGATGTAAAATGGACACGAAATTTGGTGTCATGTTACATCACTAATATCTCTGGCATTGTACATAGTCAATTTTATAACTTATTAAAATGTCTTATCTTGGTGTAAAGAAACAATTTTATTTTGTTCTGCAATAAAATATAGCAGAAGCAAATTTAGGTCCCCAATTGCAACTTATCTTTAATACAGATAAAAGATGTAACATGGACAGAAAACATATCAATGAAAGTAACATGGACGCAAAATCTTGGCGTCAAATTACATCTTAGATTTTTTTATGTTTGTTTATCATTTTTTAACAAATTGAGCATGAAAACAATCTCAGACATTTGCTGAAAATCTTTACTGGTTAATTATTATTGCATGATCCTTCTAATGAAAAAGCCATAATTAATTCAGCTGTTAACCCAAGACTCCAAGATGTATCGTTGACACAAAATACCTTGCAGAATCTGGTTTATTGTCAAAAATACCTTAAAAACAACAAAAACAGGAAAAAAAGTATTATGCATAATTCAAATACATATATATACTGAAAACAAACATATTCTAACATAATAGTTTTTAACTTCTTACTATAAAATGCTATTTATACTGTATCTATGATTTATCAGGGACAACAAGTCAGGTTAATCAGAGTAACATGGACACAACAAATTGTGTCAAGTTACATCATAAAGGTATAAAATGAACATATCATGTTTAAATTTTTTTCTTTAATGTCCCAATCTGTCTAAAATATCATGCAACTGGAAATCCAGTGCCGAAAGTGAAATATGTCACCCAATATTGCTTTCAACAAACCTCAGCATACTGATACTAGCTAAGATGTAAATATGGACACAAGTTTTCTGTCTGTGATGTAATGTTGACACAAACTAATGGGATAGGGGTTACATCTTTGTATAAGGTATTAATTTATTTAGATTAGTGCAAATTAATAATTATGTCCACTGAATGGACCAGTTGCAAGAAGTTCCAGTAACAACTTCTTTGTGAAAGAATGGATAATTACTTAATTTACTGTATTTTTAAAAAGAAGGTGGAAGATGTAACCGAGACACCATTTATTCTTGTATTGTGTCTCTTGTTTGTCTGAATGCCTTATTTTCATTAATAATAATGGTAGACATTACAAACCTGGAGAAACTTCAACAAACACCATTTAAACAAAATATATGATGCTATTTTTATGTAAAATTCATTTCATTTTAGGGGCATTTATTTTTTTCAACCATGATGTAACATGGATACAAATAATAAGTAAAAGTTGTGTCGTCCATATTACATCTTTAAAAAAAAATGCTGTACATGTTACATCTTTGAAAATAATCCCAGTTTTGGAGTTAACATTATAAAGTATTTCCAAATAATGATTCATATGCATACTATAGCTGATTAAACACTGCCTTAACCTCAGTATAATATTTGCAATCCACTTTTACACAAGTTATTTATAAAATTTTCAAAACTCATTGCTGGTCTAACGGGTGGGGTATTTTGAAGTTCGTTTTCATTGATTTCCTTTCTCTATAAATTGAGGTTGCTTTCATTTCCCAAATGCATGGACTTCAAAATAGTGCTCCCGTAACTCTTTACTACTTCTTTGCTTCGATAAAAATAATAATAGGGCCTTTCTTTCTGAATAATGACGTAACATTTCGTTCAACTTACCCTCGTGTATTTTCGCAGCTCGCCATTTTGTAAAGGAAGCCGCTTACGTAAAACAAAAAATTACTTACGATCGCTTTCATCAAAAACGTCATTTCGCATTTCTTTTTTTGCGATTATAAACATGTTGTTTCCGAAAATTCTCATTTTATGCTTAGTATAGTGACGTAACAAATTGGACTCGATTTATAGCTACGATTTGCTGGTGCAATTAGTAAAAATACCGATTGACATAAACGGCACGGTTTCGTCCTCAAATAGTTTCGTACAAATTAGTTTACGGCCTCAAACTTCTTATAGACTATTTTCTCACGGAAAATGAGTTTTGATAAGTGTTTTTTTGTGACGTAACGATTAGGACAGGAATAGTTACGTCATCTTTCATTCAAAATACATAGTTATTTCTTAATTCTGTGGACTTGTTTGCCACTGGAAAAGTTACTACATCTAAGAATTACCTTTTTTGAGAACACCTAAAAAGTTTGTTAAGTTTGACAAGGCTTCAGCTATATGAATCAGAAAGCAAATTTAAGCCTATTGCAAAGAGGGGCCCATTTTCTGTCCAAAAATCAACATATTTAGACTATTTAGTGTTTTTTTCGGTACTGTGCTGCAGTTTTTGTCTCAATTTATAAACAGAGCATATTTATCTTCCTAATATAAATAATGCTGGTATTACCAGGTAAACAAGTAGGCATATATTTCTGTATTTTTGAGATGTAACCAAAAAACGCTGGACGGAAAAACCGTGCTCATATATGTTGTTTATGCAATATTTCCACTCATTGCTTGCTTCAAATACTTTTAAGTAAAATGGCTGAAGTAATTCTATTTTGACTTATGATCGAAACTATCGTAAGTTGTTTCATAAAACAGGGCCCTGATATTTAATATTCCAAATACTAATAGATTTGTTTTATCCATATACCCATGTGGTTACGGGTGATAGAACAGGACTACTGCAAATCCCGCTAGAGGCAGAGGAGTAGGACCAACAACCCCACCCTTTATTTACATTTTGTATAATTTTTTTTACCTCATTCAAGGTCTTCATCTGATGTCTCACACGGATGTGTAAACATGGCTCCATTGTAAATGGAGTATCTACTATATAATTTGCAGCAACTCTGCAGTAGTTTTGAGGTCCATTCTCCATATGTGTAGAGGATATAAGCCTGGCATGTTCATTCCTGTTTGGTGCCATATAACCTTTCTTGTGTTGATGCACTTTAAAACGTAATTCAGTTAAATTGTTTTATCTGCAGATTTTGCCAAACCATTTATGTATTGCAGATTAAATATAAGATGACTATTGGCAGGTCTGGAGTTAAATTACAGATTATATATATATGATGACTATTGGCAGGTCTGGAGATATTGCAGATTAAATATAAGATGACTATTGGCAGGTCTGGAGATATTGCAGATTAAATATAAGATGACTATTGGCAGGCCTGGAGTTATTGCAGATTATATATATGATGACTATTGGCAGGTCTGGAGATATTGCAGATAAAATATAAGATGACTATTGGCAGGCCTGGAGTTAAATTACAGATTAGATATATATGATGACTATTGGCAGGCCTGGAGTTAAATTACAGATTATATATATGATGACTATTGGCAGGTCTGGAGTTATTGCGGATTAAATATAAGATGACTATTGGCAGGCCTGGAGTTAATGCAGATTAAATATAGGATGACTGTTGGCAGGCCTTGCGATATTGCAAATTATATATATGATGACTATTGGCAGGCTTGGAGATATTGCAGATTAAATACAGGATGACTATTGGCAGGCCTGGCAATATTGTAGATTATATATATGATGACTATTGGCAGGCCTGGAGTTATTGCAGATTAAATATAGGATGACTTTTGGCAGGCCTGGCGATATTGCAGATTAAATATAGGATGACTATTGGCAGGCCTGGAGTTATTGCAGATTAAATATAAGATGACTATTGGCAGGCCTGGAGTTATTGCAGATTAAATATAGAATGACTATTGGCAGGCCTGGCGATATTGCAGATTAAATATAGGATGACTATTGGCAGGCCTGGCGATATTACAGATTAAATATAGGATGACTATTGGCAGGCCTGGTGATATTGCAGATTAAATATAGGATGACTATTGGCAGGCCTGGAGTTACTGCAGATTAAATATAGGATGACTATTGACAGGCCTGGAGATATTGCAGATTAAATTAGATGACCTTTAATGGAGGCCCGGCAGTATTCACTGGGTATGAACTCAGTCAACACGTAAAATGCGCCTCGACGAAAACCGACTATGTAACTATATAGCATGGTTGAGACACTGTGACATCGATAATCTGTCACGGTGTCTCAACGAAGCTATAGAGTTATATAGCCGATTTTCATCGAGACGCGTTTTACATATTGACTGAGTTCCTACCCAGTGGTATTAGAAAAATCATTTTGTTGTATATCATAAATTATGTCTTGTTATACTGTTGACTTTCATGCTAGACTGACATTGATACATTTGAATGCCTCACCACCAAATGATACAGCCGTGTCCCATCCATCTGTCCCCAAAAGTTTGTGTATCACCTTTTCCATTGTATGTTTCCAAGTTATATTATATATTCTGTGATGAATTATAGAAATTTTTTAGTTTGAGAAAATCTATAACATATCCCTTCCTCTACTGTGCTATCTCGCTAGTAGTGCGCAAGATAGCACAGTAGCCAAATGAAGGTAGGAATACTTGTGTCAAAAGACGATTGGAAAGAAACTCATCACAGAATATATATTATATAGTTTAATTAACATTTTTGTCGTGATACGGAAAATAATTCACTCGTGAGAAATATTCTTGCGATATAGAAACTCGTGCGAAAACACACTCGTTTCTATATCGCAAGAATCTTTCTCACTCGGGAATTATTTACCGTATCACTTCAACAATGTTAATTAAACTCTATATACAGAGTGGTTCACTTATTAATGATGCGGAGATGATTGTGCTTACCATACTTCCCAAGGGGTGTCATTAACTTAATAAGTAAGCGGCACACAGAGCAGAGTAGCCGGGTATTTTTATCGATACTTGTATAGATTGCTAGTAAAAGTATTCATAGTAGCTGGGTAGACCAGTCAAAGTAGCAGGGGGAAATCCCCGCCTCCCGCTTCTTAATGACACCTCTGCTTCCTATGATAAGAGCAGCACCCCCTAATAGTACCGCCCTCCCCTGCCCTCCCGTCCCCCACCATCCCCTTCCCTGCCCTCCCCTCCAATGCCCTCCCCCTCCCCCGCCATCCCCCTTAAACACCCTCCCCCTCCAATGCCCTCCCCTCCAACACCCTCCAACGCCCTCCCCTCTCCCTCCAATGCCCTCCCCTCCAACACCCTCCAATGCCCTCCCCTCTCCCTCCAATGCCCTCCCCACTCCCTCCAATGCCCTCCCCTCCCCCTCCAATGCCCTCCCCCTCCAACGCCCTGCCCTCTCTCTCCAATGCCCTCCTCTCTCCCTCCAATGTCATCACCTCCCCCTCCAATGCCCTCCCCCTCCAACGCCCACCCCTCCCCCTCCAACGCCCTCCCCTCTCCCTATTCATATAGTGAATACAATGCCAGCTAACTCCTACAGTTTCCATCCAGTTGAACAGAACTGACATGAGTGAAATGATGTTCATTATTATCACAGCTTTCTGGTCAGATTATTAGAGAATGATTGCGAAGGCGGTTGCAGCGGGGCCATCCCATGGACACACTTTTAGTTATTAATATGAAATACATAATCTTGTATAATGTATTTCAGTGCCATATTTAAGGTAATACATGTCCTCGAACATTGCCCACAGTACCATAAAAGTTCACAGTATATAGTGCTTATTTTATTGATTTTATTGGTTTCAGGATGGCTCGTACCTGGCAGAGTTGCTGATTTCCAAAGGCTATGAGGTAGGTCACATTGACATTTTGGGGATGATATATCCTTATCTAACATATAGCTTATTAAAATACTCATTGCTGATTGGTTATTGAGGAGTTTTTAAAATTTCTTTCAAAATCTCTGACGTCATGTCCTACCATTAGGACATCATTTTAAAAGATTTTAAACTTCAGAAAATATCCAAAACAACGATTATGTTATTTTAAAGCAATGTTAGGTAATTAAAACAACAAATTGAAATTGTTAAAAACAGGTTAAAGCTGTATATTTTCTTTGTTTTGGTGCTGAGAGGTGGACATACAATGTCAGTTGTGAGAATTTGTTTGTATTATGTTTAATCTCTCGAAAATGTGAGAATTAAACACATAAAAATTCATGTCGGAAAAGAATTAAAATATTTAGTGGGTTTATAGTGTGCGCAATCAAAGCCTGCATGGTGTTTGGGACTTGGAAGACATGGAAACCGCAGCCTATATACGGGCCTTAATTTGGTGGTATCGATGATCTTCAAGTCCCCCCACTAGGTTTTGATCTGGAACAATAAACATGCACTGGAATTTTTTTTCCATAATAATAAATATAGAACACATCTGAAACATTTAATAAAAAAGATGATGGAAAAAGCTATATTGATGGTTGTACACAAAACTGTTGTAACTGTATAGTACATGTATATAGATACAGTAGTTTGGTATTCACCTCGATATGACTAATGCCAATTACTTTATGAGATTTATAGTTTGGATATTGGAGGAAACCAAATCTGTCCCAGGCGTAAAAGGGATACATGCTGGCAGTCTTAAAAATTAAAGTCTGTTTTCCAAAAAATTAGAGTCTGTTTTTTCACATTTTCAGGCATTAAAATCAAACCAAACACATTACTGTATGTAATGTAAAGAGAAATGCAGTATTTTACATCCTAAGTTTGCTTACTTGCTTGAGCCAAACGCGTACTCTGTCAAGAATACTTTGAAGGGATATACTATTTAGTTTGTGTGTTGTTTTAGGCTTTTTTCCGAAAGGCAAATTCTAATGCAGCCATGTACCATTCGACTAACAGCAGCATGTTATACATACAATATATAGCAGAAATTCTTGACTTGTGTTTCTTTTTACCTTTATTATATTTTGTTGTTTTTTGGTGACGCATAACGCAGTAAGCTCATATTCCATTGTTTGCATGATTGTATACTTGCCAGGTACATGGTATTATTCGAAGATCAAGTTCCTTCAACACGGGTCGAATTGAACACTTGTACGCTGATAAGGCGGCTCATACTGGAGGATGTAAGTGGAATACATGTTTTGCTCTCTCAGTAGCTTCTGAATAATGTTCTAGTTTGTCCCAAAAAAAAATATATTCAAAAAGCTAAGTTTTATGTTTTAAATACGTAAACATGTTGTATTTTGAATATAAATTGCAAACATTTCTTACATATATAAAATTATCACAGTAATTGATATTCATATGTATCTAAAATTGTTTACAATGTGTATACCCCTGCGAAATACCATTTTTCTGTCAGCAACAAAAAACAGATAGTCAATCCGCGAAAACACATGACAATAGGGGTTTCATTTTAAAATACTGTTTCTAAAGACTACATTTAAAAATTTCGTCTTTCAAATACAACTAATAAATGTATAGGATGTTTTGACACAATAAGTAATTTAAGTATTATCCCAAAACACTTACATTTAATCATTAAATGGTGCAAGCACAATCTTCAGTTGGAATGAATGAATGAATGGTGTTTTACGGCATGTCGACACATAGGTCATATTGTGCGCAAAAACTGACGAAAGATGAAGAAATGAATAATCTTCAGTTGGACTGTTTTTCCCGCCAAAAACTCTAAAGGTGGTCTATGCATTAATTTTATTTGCAATCTTTGTCAGAATCACACTCAAGTGTCATATATTATTAAAACAATCCATTTTCCTTTCCAAACTACTAAACTAAAAAAAATATCTTCATTAAATTTGCTACACATATCATGGTAGTGGTCATATGGTTAATTTTGATATATGTAAACTTCTTGCATATATACATGAATATTTGGCAATTTTCAAACAAATATATATACAGTCGAACCTCGGTGATTCGAATACCATCAGTAACTCGAACACATTTTCCGGTCCCAACACAACTCCTATATAAATCAATGTAATTTAACCTCGATTATTCGAATATTATTTCTCGAATACCCCGGCTCGCTCGAATACATTTTACGGTCCGAAGATCCATTTTTGTGTGAATTTAAACCTCGCTTAATCGAAGGTGATGATCCATTGCCATGCGACGTCGGCCATATTAATTGTAATCGACTCGTTTGTATTTGTTTGTATCAAGTTCGATCATAGTGCGAAAACAGATTAAGTTGGTTGTTAAAGGTGCGAACATTTATGATTGAACAGCGATAATAGACAGATAAAATTTATGTTTAGTGAACTTCGTTTACTGTTAATTACGATAAAGTAAACACGGTTGATTTTCTAATTAAATAATGTACCGAGACCAGTCTTACCTTGTTCTCATTATTCGGACTTCCGGAATGTATTTTAAAATATATTAGTGTGATATTTCTTTAAATAAATGATTAAAACAAACACATTGCAGTTTTTCTTGTATTTTCAGTTTAACAATTACATGTTATATAACCCTTATGAGGTTTAAACAAACATGCATGAACATAAAAAAACATACCGAGAACGATACATCACGTACACAAGTAACACTGTTTCGGGTAGTACACACATTCGGATAGATATTTTGGTTTGTACCGTAACCTCGATGCCTCGAAGCCATCGATAGCTCGAACATATCCCTAAGGTCCCGCTGACTTCGAGCTATCGAGGTTCGACTGTAATTACAAGTAAAATACAGGTAATGGCAAAATTTGTGATTTTCTTTACCTACTTTCTTTGCAAATATAAATGAAGACCTGGTCTTTTAAACTCCAGATAATGTTATTATTTTAAGCTGTTCATGCAATAATGATTATCATATATTTGTTTGTTAATACTAGTATAGATTTGTTTAATTAATGAAGATGAATCCCTGCGAAACCCTTCTTATACTCAAGAACAGTTCATGAACATTTCTAGAACATTCTTAATATGTTCTTGAACATTTTCAAGAACTATTGAATAACATTTCAAGAACTTTAATTTTTCTTATAACCTATACTGTGTTGATGAGCCGTTAAACAACATTCATAAACATTCTGTTTGTTATGGCAAAACCTGTTCTGGAAATAGTGTAATAAAATTATGTTGTTTTGTGGAAATACTCTAAAGATTTGAAACTTTTGGACTTTAATTTAATCAACACAAAACTTAAGTGCTTCAAAATAAATGTCTTTTTAAACCAAGTTTATGGATAATTGTTTTCATGTCCCAGCAAAAGCCATCTATGTATACTTGGGGTGTGTTCAAGCTACTTAAAACAAAGAAATTTCATTATAATACCTGTGCCTGTCAGCATTACAAAGGTAATGCCTTTTTCAAACACTGTATCAGTAAGCAGTGTTATAGAACTGTTCTTGAACTGTTCTTGAGTATAAGAACAGAGTTTCACATGGGTAATGAAATATACTGAGCAAAATAAAATTAGCGCATACAATACTTGTCATTCCCATAGACGAGATACAAAGTCGTGTATGTTCGGGGTCGATGAGAAAGTGACATAGATATGACCAAAAAAAATACTACTTAAGTTATTGTAAACAAAGTCACTGATACACATAAAGCAAGTAATTGATGGGAACATACTTTTATAGGTTATCTAAAATCATTCTCATTTCAATGAACAGGGAGGTAATTTTAAAATTATGAAATTTAGAAAGTTTTTGAGAATAACACATGTAAGCAGTTTTTAAACAATGACAGAATGGGCAATTCTTGTTAATGCCAAACATTTAATTTGTTCACAGCAGTACGTTTGTATAATGAAATAAGTTCTTTTTAATATTTGGGAGGTAATTCTGATACTTCGCTTAGAAAATAATAAAATAACATACATTTTTGAAAATCGAATCCTACCCCTAGCATTTCTAATATCTTCAAACAAATATATCAATGTTCATATGTTTAATCTATGTCCCTAAAAAGTTGTGCTAAACATTTTTGTTCAGTATACATTAACTTGACCAAGAAGCAAACTAAGTGCTTTATTTACCTGCTATTACTGATACATCGTTTTTCTGTCGCTTTTCCAAAGATAGGGATCACTTTTTTCATCGTTCATTTCTTCGAATTTCTTCATAAATCTTTCAATAAATACCCTTCCTACAATAGTCATTTGACCTTACCAATATTTACAGTTCAAGGTCATAGTAATTAGGTCAAATTCTGAGTTCAGTGGTCATGTTTTGTCATGAAAACTTAACATTGGATATAATTTTTTTCTGACAGGTAGGTAAAAAAAAGGTTATTATGATAACATCACAGTAATTGTTTTACGTTATGCATCTATCTGTATCTGTGACTGGCCGATTATCTCATTCAGGATATTATCAGAGCGGTAATCCAGATGTCCCAAGTTAGAGCCCTGATGTCCCAAGTTAGAGCCCTGATGTCCCAAGTTAGAGCCTTGATGTCCCAAGTTAGAGCCCTGATGTCCCATGTTAGAGCACTGATCTCCCAAATAAGAGTCCTGATGTCCCAAGTTAGAGCCCTGATGTCCCAAATTAGAGCCCTGATGTCCCAAGTTAGAGCCCTGATGTCCCATGTTAGAGCACTGATCTCCCAAATTAGAGTCCTGATGTCCCAAGTTAGAGCCCTGATGTCCCAAGTTAGAGTCCTGGTGTTCCAAGTTAGAGCCCGGATAGAGTCCTGATGTTCCAAGTTAGAGTCCTGAGTATGGCTTCACATTTTCTAGCCCTGTGACTAAGCAGAACAATTATATACTTTATATAGAATGGTTCACTGTGGCAATACTACCATAGCATTTGATATAGAATGGTTCACTGTGGCAATACCACCATAGCATTTGATATAGAATGGTTCACTGTGGCAATACCACCATAGCATTTGATATAGAATGGTTCACTGTGGCAATACCACCATAGCATTTGATATAGAATGGTTCACTGTGGCAATACCACCATAGCATTTGATATAGAATGGTTCACTGTGGCAATACCACCATAGCACTTGATATAGAATAGTTCACTGTGGCAATACCACCATAGCATTTAATATAGAATGGTTCACTGTGGCAATACCACCATAGCACTTGATATAGAATGGTTCACTGTGGCAATACCACCATAGCACTTGATATAGAATGGTTCACTGTGGCAATACCACCATAGCACTTGATATAGAATGGTTCACTGTGGCAATACCACCATAGCACTTGATATAGAATGGTTCACTGTGGCAATACCACCATAGCATTTAATATAGAATGGTTCACTGTGGCAATACCACCATAGCACTTGATATAGAATGGTTCACTGTGGCAATACCACCATAGCACTTGATATAGAATGGTTCACTGTGGCAATACCACCATAGCACTTGATATAGAATGGTTCACTGTGGCAATACCACCATAGCACTTGATATAGAATGGTTCACTGTGGCAATACCACCATAGCACTTGATATAGAATGGTTCACTGTGGTAATACCACCATAGCATTTGATATAGAATGGTTCACTGTGGCAATACCACCATAGCACTTGATATAGAATGGTTCACTGTGGCAATACCACCATAGCATTTGATATAGAATGTTTCACTGTGGCAATACCACCATAGCACTTGATATAGAATGGTTCACTGTGGCAATACCACCATAGCATTTGATATAGAATGGTTCACTGTGGCAATACCACCATAGCATTTGATATAGAATGGTTCACTGTGGCAATACCACCATAGCATTTGATATAGAATGGTTCACTGTGGCAATACCACCATAGCATTTGATATAGAATGGTTCACTGTGGCAATACCACCATAGCATTTGATATAGAATGGTTCACTGTGGCAATACCACCATAGCACTTGATATAGAATAGTTCACTGTGGCAATACCACCATAGCATTTAATATAGAATGGTTCACTGTGGCAATACCACCATAGCACTTGATATAGAATGGTTCACTGTGGCAATACCACCATAGCACTTGATATAGAATGGTTCACTGTGGCAATACCACCATAGCACTTGATATAGAATGGTTCACTGTGGCAATACCACCATAGCACTTGATATAGAATGGTTCACTGTGGCAATACCACCATAGCATTTAATATAGAATGGTTCACTGTGGCAATACCACCATAGCACTTGATATAGAATGGTTCACTGTGGCAATACCACCATAGCACTTGATATAGAATGGTTCACTGTGGCAATACCACCATAGCACTTGATATAGAATGGTTCACTGTGGCAATACCACCATAGCACTTGATATAGAATGGTTCACTGTGGCAATACCACCATAGCACTTGATATAGAATGGTTCACTGTGGTAATACCACCATAGCATTTGATATAGAATGGTTCACTGTGGCAATACCACCATAGCACTTGATATAGAATGGTTCACTGTGGCAATACCACCATAGCATTTGATATAGAATGTTTCACTGTGGCAATACCACCATAGCACTTGATATAGAATGGTTCACTGTGGCAATACCACCATAGCATTTGATATAGAATGGTTCACTGTGGCAATACCACCATAGCATTTGATATAGAATGGTTCACTGTGGCAATACCACCATAGCATTTGATATAGAATGGTTCACTGTGGCAATACCACCATAGCACTTGATATAGAATGGTTCACTGTGGCAATACCACCATAGCACTTGATATAGAATGGTTCACTGTGGCAATACCACCATAGCACTTGATATAGAATGGTTCACTGTGGCAATACCACCATAGCATTTGATATAGAATGTTCCACTGTGGCAATACCACCATAGCACTTGATATAGAATGGTTCACTGTGGCAATACCACCATAGCATTTGATATAGAATGGTTCACTGTGGCAATACCACCATAGCATTTGATATAGAATGGTTCACTGTGGCAATACCACCATAGCACTTGATATAGAAAGGTTCACTGTGGCAATACCACCATAGCACTTGATATAGAATGGTTCACTGTGGCAATACCACCATAGCACTTGATATAGAATGGTTCACTGTGGCAATACCACCATAGCATTTGATATAGAATGGTTCACTGTGGCAATACCACCATAGCACTTGATATAGAATGGTTCACTCTGGCAATACCACCATAGCACTTGATATAGAATGGTTCACTCTGGCAATACCACCATAGCACTTGATATAGAATGGTTCACTGTGGCAATACCACCATAGCATTTGATATAGAATGGTTCACTGTGGCAATACCACCATAGCACTTGATATAGAATGGTTCACTGTGGCAATACCACCATAGCATTTGATATATAATGGTTCACTGTGGCAATACCACCATAGCATTTGATATAGAATGGTTCACTGTGGCAATACCACCATAGCATTTGATATAGAATGGCTCACTGTGGCAATACCACCATAGCATTTGATATAGAATGGTTCACTGTGGCAATACCACCATAGCATTTGATATAGAATGGTTCACTGTGGCAATACCACCATAGCATTTGATATAGAATGGTTCACTGTGGCAATACCACCATAGCATTTGATATAGAATGGTTCGCTGTGGCAATACCACCATAGCACTTGATATAGAATGGTTCGCTGTGGCAATACCACCATAGCATTTGATATAGAATGGTTTACTGTGGCAATACCACCATAGCACTTGATATAGAATGGTTCACTGTGGCAATACCACCATAGCATTTGATATAGAATGGTTCACTGTGGCAATACCACCATAGCACTTGATATAGAATGGTTCGCTGTGGCAATACCACCATAGCATTTGATATAGAATGGTTCACTGTGGCAATACCACCATAGCATTTTATATAGAATGGTTCACTGTGGCAATACCACCATAGCATTTGATATAGAATGGTTCACTGTGGCAATACCACCATAGCACTTGATATAGAATGGTTCACTGTGGCAATACCACCATAGCACTTGATATAGAATGGTTCACTGTGGCAATACCACCATAGCACTTGATATAGAATGGTTCACTGTGGCAATACCACCATAGCACTTGATATAGAATGGTTCACTGTGGCAATACCACCATAGCACTTGATATAGAATGGTTCACTGTGGCAATACCACCATAGCACTTGATATAGAATGGTTCACTGTGGCAATACCACCATAGCATTTGATATAGAATGGTTCACTGTGGCAGTACCACCATAGCATTTGATATAGAATGGTTCACTGTGGCAATACTACCATAGCACTTGATATAGAATGGTTCACTGTGGCAATACTACCATAGCATTTGATATAGAATGGTTCACTGTGGCAATACTACCATAGCACTCGATATAGAATGGCTCACTGTGGCAATACCACCATAGAACTTGATATAGAATGGTTCACTGTGGCAATACCACCATATATAGCACTTGATATAGAATGGTTCACTGTGGCAATACCACCATATATAGCACTTGATATAGAATGGTTCACTGTGGCAATACCACCACAGCAATTAAGAATCATGTTTCACTGATGCAGTTTAGTTGTATATGAAAACAAACCGAGCACACTTTAAATAATATAACTCAAAGAACCATTTTTTATTAACAAATGTTTACATTAACAGAACTGAGCCACCTACTGTAACTTCAACCCACAATTTCATTAGTACTTAATGATAGCAACAAAATATGGCTGGCTGCAACCTTTTGTGTCGCCTGCAAAGCATGACGGATACTTAGGTTTTACTTTGTCCGTCGTCTTGTTGCTTCATCTGTCATCCATCAGTAAACACACTTTCGGTTTCTGAGCAATAACTTCAGTTAGGACTGAGGTATTGGCACGAAATTTGCTATGTAGATAGGTTATATCGACAGGAAGCTTGTTGCATTTTAGGTCACTGGGGTCAAGGTTCAGTTTGCTATTGCTAAAAATAGAAAAAATGGTTTTGGAAAATAACTTCATTTAGAAATGAGTTATTGCAACTTAACTTTCTGTGTAGGTAGCTTATATGGAAAGGAAACCTTGTATTGCATTTGGTATCTGATATATCTTAAATGGAAAGGAAGCGTGATAATGCATTTAAGGTCACTGGGGTCAAGTTCGCTGTTACTAAAAATAGAAAAATGTTTTCTAGACAATAACTTCAGTTAGGAATGACATAATGTCTGTGTAGGTAACTTATATGGAAAGGAAGCTTGGTATTGCATTTGAGGTCACTGGGTCAAGGTCAAGGTCGCTGTTAAAGTAAAAAATAGAAAAATTGTTTCCGATCAATAACTTTATTTAGGAATGACATAATTTGGAACAAACCTTGCTGTTTAGGTAGCCTATATGGAAGGAAACTTGAGACAGCATTGATGTTCCTCAGCTCAAGGTCAAGGTCGCTGTTACTATATACCTTGCACAACAGGTTAGAGTTTCCCCATTTTGTGACGAGCGAAGTCGGTAGCATCACAGGCATTTCCGCACCCACTGACCTCGATCGACAGTTCACCACTTGAAACGCTGTTGTCAGGGCTGGGGAAAAATGCTTGTAACTACTTACACACAGTGTATAAAATGTACATAGGACTCAACTTACTAGTATTGTTTGTGTACATCATGACCTCGCCATTTTTAGCTCTACTGATCAGAGATCAGCAGAGCTTATGCCGTGGTGCGGCGTCCGTCGTCTGTCCGTCCGTTTGTCCGTCTGTCTGTCCGTAAACTTTTATTTGTAGCGACTTCACAGCTGAAACTACTGGATGGATATTCATGAAACTTTACAGAAATGTTGCCCATAAAGTCTAGTTGATCCTAGCAAAAATTCATGTTGATGTGAAATCCAAGATGGCCGCCAAAGCTAAAAATAGAGTTTTAAAATACAAGTTTGTAGCGACTTCTTCTAGAAAACTATAAGTGATATTGATATGGGACTTTTTCTAAAATGATCAGCATGACATGTTGTTGATCCTAGTCAAAAATCGTTTTGATTCAACGTTAAACATGGCTGCCAGCGGCCATCTTTGTTTACATAGAGTTATATAGTAAAAACTTGTAGCGACTACTTCTCTGAAACTACTTGGCGGATTGTCATGAAACTTTACAGGAATATTGCTCTTGATGTCTCATTGATCCTAGAAAAATTTCAGGTCGGCCGGAAATTCAAGATGGCCGTCACAGCTAAAAATAGATTTTTAAAAAATAAGTTTGTAGCGACTACTTCTTGAAAACTATAAGTGATATTGATATGGGCCTTTTTCTAAAATGATCAGCATTACATGATGTTGATCCTAGTCAAAAATCGTTTTGATTCAACGTTAAACATGGCTGCCAGCGGCCATCTTTGTTTACATAGAGTTATATAGTAAAAACTTGTAGCGACTACTCCTCTGAAACTACTTGGCGGATTGTCATGAAACTTTACAGGAATGTTGCTCTTGATGTCTAATTGATCCTATCAAAATTTCAGGTCGGCCGGAAATTCAAGATGGCCGTCACAGCTAAAAATAGATTTTTTTTAAAAATAAGTTTGTAGCGACTACTTCTTGAAAACTATAAGTGATATTGATATGGGACTTTTTCTAAAATGATCAGCATGACATGATGTAGATCTTTGTGGAAAATTATTTTGATTCGACGTTAAACATGGCAGCCAGTGGCCATCTTTGGTTACATAGAGTTATATAGTAAAAACTTGTAGCGACTACTCCTCTGAAACTACTTGACGGATGTTTATGAAACTTCACAAGAATGTTGCTCTTGATGTCTAGTTGATCCTAGAAAAATTTCAGGTCGGCCGGAAATTCAAGATGGCCGCCACAGCTAAAAATAGATTTAAAATAAATAAGTTTGTAGCGACTACTTCTTCAAAACAATAAGAGATATTGATATGGGACTTTTTCTAAAATGATCAGTATGACATGATGTTGGTCCTTGTCGAAAATCATTTTGATTTGACCTTAAACATGGCTGCTTTGTTTACATAGAGTTATATAATGAAAACTTGTAGCGACTACTTCTTTGAAACTACCTGACGGATTTTCATGAAACTTCACAGGAATGTTGCTCTTAATGTCTTATTGATCTAAGCAAAATTTCAGTTTGGCCGGAAATTCAAGATGGCCGCCACGGTTAAAAATAGATTTTCAAAAAACAAGTCTGTAGCGACTACTTCCTGAAATCAAAATCAATCAGTAGAGCTTCAAGGTCATTGACCTCTTGTTTGTGTAGCTTTTGTGGCTTTTTATGTACACAGCCAGATAAAATGTCAAAATCTTAAGAAGGGCTGGTAAGGTCAATGAAGGCTCAGATTAATAAAACACGTGACCGAAAGTGGTGGTACATTTCCCCTCGGTACTTGAATCAGGACCCGTTTATATTACACATCTGCCTACAGTGCCTGCATAAATTAATGTTGCAAAAGCTCATAGTTCCTAAGTTCTAAATATGTGTATTTTCATCATCTAGAAAGCTTATTACAGAAAATCTTGACAGTTTACCACTAAAAAAAAAGTCATATCTCATTCAATACCATTTTATGGTATTCAATATCTATCCAGGCACACCGCTCCAATCCACTTTAATGTCAGTGTTTTCCTCGCTACCCAATTCTTTCGAAAATGTTTTATTTCACTACCTGACACAAAATGAAGTTATACAAATCTAAAAAAAAAACGGTGCCGAGCGGAAACAATATGGGCAGAACAAACGTTTGACATGCATTTTGACAGATCAATCTGGTGACGTTCAGTTTTCATTGGCCAACAGTTACACGCTGGCAATCTCGGCCCAATCAAACTGATCAAGCTTTAACTTGATCATGTCCAGGTAAACGCTTGTCATTTTCAACGGGGCGAGAAAGGTCAAGACAGTACAACACAGACGAAATTTTGATTTGCCGCAAAGTGGAGTTTCTCTAACCTGTTGTGCAAGGCGTAGTATCTAACAAAAAATAAAAATGCTTTCCGGCAAATAACATCTGTTAGGTATGCGATAAAATAATGGAGTGCTGTGTAGGTATAGCTTATATGGAATGAAAGTTTGGTATTGCATTTGAGGTTTCTGGGGTCAAGGTTGCTGTTACTAAAAATAGAAGAAATGGTTAGATAGCTTATATGGAAATTAAGTTTGGGATTGCACTTGAAGTCACTGGGGTCAGTGTAGTTGTTAGTAGCGCTTTAAAAGTGAAAAAATAAACTTAGGCAACAGATTCAATTCACAGAATTTTAGTATATATATATCTATATATTGATATTTAATTGTTCTTTTAGAAATGCTAGGTATGGATGTGATTTTCAAAAAAAAAAGTTACTTTATTCTTTTCTAAGCGAAGTATCGCTCTGTCAATAAAACATATATCTGACCATGTCAGTTGGCCAATTAAAATCACATGAGGTATTTACCCCGTTACATAAAGCACATGCTGTCCCACAAATAAACATTTTATACAATAGAACACATGGTAATGTTTGTGGCCAAAATTGAGCTTGGCCAATGGTGGGCGGGGTTTATCGATTTGTACGGATCTATGTATTACCAGTCATATAATAAAAACAAATTTTACATATTTGGAATTGACAAGAATTGCCCAATATGTCATTGTTTAAAAAAAGACAAATTGTTTCCACAAAACATTGATATTTCTTGAAAACATTCCAAATTTCGTAATTTAAATCACCTTCCTTTTCATTGAAATGAGAACGATTTTCGATAGCCTATAAAAGTATGTTCTCAACATATTTGATTTAATTTTATCACCGACTTTGTTTACAAATGACTTTGTAGCATTATTAATTGGCCTATCTGTGTTACTTTATCACTTACCCTGAACATACATGTCTTTGTATCTCATCTGTGGAATTGTTATGGATTTTTATGTGCTAAATTTATTTTGTTCAATATAAGTTTCTCATATCAATAATAAAAGGATAGTGAAATTTGTCTGGTACATATCATCACCTTTTTTTGACTTTTCAAAATTAATATAAAAGATGACTAGAAGTTAAATATGCAAAATACTGAATAATAAGTTTTAACCCTTAACCATGTTAACCCGCTAAAAATGGCTATAATAGCCTTTGCGTCCATTGTAAACCCTGATCAGCCTGCGAGTTAACTCGGTCATTTCCCCCAAAACACCCCTTGGTCACATAATTGAATCGTCTTAATTCAAAGAAAGAACAGTCCATTATATATATGTAGGGGGTTAAGTGTTAAATTTGTCAACGACAACCTCATCTCTTCTTGTGCTGCAGCATGCTGACTAAACCTCACAGGATTTTTTTTTTCTTCAAAAACTTGCCAAGTTTGCAAAAGTCTAGGTTTAATAATGATGTGTATGACACACGTGATTAACCCCTATTTTATGGATTAATGGTGCAGCAGCTGCATCATTATCAGTGTAAAATTGTGGTATACAAACTGATAAAGTATAATGGAGGGCACAGATGGTGTTGTTGAGGTCCCATACAGGATCGTTTCAGGGGTAATCATATACACTGCTGAGAAACATGCAAGGCATAAACTTTGACTGTAATATAAATGACTAATTTCTGTAATTCATTAACAATTTCTGTCAGTATGGCAATTTGATCATTTTTTTGTTGCCTTGTTGGTAGCATGGCAGAGACACTTAGGTATCACTTTGTCCATCGTCATAATTGTCAGCCTCACACTTTTATTTTCAAACTTTACAACTTTATGGTCTCTGTGAGATGATGACCCCTATTGATTTTGGGGTCAGTACGTCAAAGTTCAATGAACTGAAAAAGCAAAGACATAGTTTCCATTATCTTAATAACTTCTGAAGGATTGTACCCACCGTCTTCAAACTTTATAACTTGATTATCATTCGTTTGGTTTTGGGGGTCAGTAGGTCAAACTTCAAGGTTACTCCAAACTTCATAACTCGATTTTCATTGGTGAGCTGATGACTCCTACCGTTATTGCTTTTGGGGTCAGTTGGTCAAATGTCTTACTGAAAAGCAAAAGGCAGGCAACACAAACATTTTGAGAAACACACCTAGTAAACATTTTGAATTTTTCCACCTTATTAATCAGAAGTGTTTTACACCCGTATGATATGGACTAAGGCAGCCAAGGTCATATTGTCTGTCAGTCTAATAATGTAATGAATGAATGAATGGTGTTTTACGCCACGTCGACACGTAAATAGGTCATATTGTGCGCAAAAACTGATGAAAGATGAAGAAATGAAGGATTAATTAAAAATTAATGTAAAAATATCAAGATAAAAACTATCAAAAAAATAAGGGATGATATGGTAGTAATATAAACCATACATGCAAACCAACAAATGCCCGAAAACGGCGTCTAATAATGTAAACCACTAACACACATGTACAGACTAGCTCATTAAAAAGAAAACACTGTGGCATTATTAATTGGCCTATCTGTGTACAGATACTCCAGCTGTTAGACATTGGTAATGGAACTTCAACGTTCAAAATCACTCATTTTTAGCTCTACTGGCCACGAGTTGTCTGTCATCCGTCCGTCGTTAACTTTTGTCTCGTTAAGACGATAGGGCCTTCATTTTTCATCTGATCTTTACCAAACTTTACCAGATTGTTAATATCAATGAAAGCTCGGACATGTTCGAAAACCAGCCATATCAGACCAGTAACAGCGGAGTTATGGCCCTTGATTTAGTTAATTTTTTTATATTTTGCCTCGTTAATATGATAAGGCCTTCATTTTTCATATCTTTACCAAACTTTACCAGATTTTTTGGTTATGGCCCTTGATTTAAAATTCTGTATTTTGCCCAAAACTTTCAAAAAAACATAAAATGCAGTCACTCGCTTCATTGATGTTATAAGAGCCATGTTAGCCAGTAGAGCGTCTACAGGCCCTCTTGGGCCTCTTGTTACAAGGTCATGTTATTTTTTCAAGAAAGCATGCTACCAAATTTGATATAAGTTGTACTATAACATAATTTATGTGAATTACATCAGATCTGATATGACAAATATGAAGTTGCTATCCTTTCCATAAGAAAACTCAAGCAAAAAGAGGGCTTACAAAACGCAGTTATGACAATCATATGTTATAATGACAGAGTCAAAAACAGATGCATTTTATGAAAATATTTTTATAGAATATATCATATTTCTAAGAACATAGGCATGCAGAAAATTGAAGAAAAACAAACCAGAGTATGGTGCTATTCAAATAAACATACTTTGAGTATAACATTTTGAACCTCCTATCAGCAAAATCCACATTGTGGTATATCATCTATCTTCTCTCAGTTGTTATGTTCCTAGCTTGAAGTTAATCTTCATCTAAAACTACCGATCAGGTCTTCTATAATGGTGAGACATCAGGTGTTCTATAATGGTGAGACATCAGGTCTTCTATAATGGTGAGACATCAGGTCTTCTATAATGGTGAGACTTGGTTTTTGACCTTACAATATCAGTTTCAACAATTTCAAACTCATCTCAAAAGCTGATCATATCTTGATAAAACTTGGTACATACATTCCTTATGAAAGGTTGTTATTGCTAATTCTCAGCCTCCTTCATATTTAAAATATCAGGAAACTTGACGTAGGCCTTGAGATGTCTATATATTTTCTCTGTCCATTTTCAGCGATGCACCTTCACTATGGTGACTTGACAGACAGTACGTGTTTGGTGAAGATTATCAGTCAAGTCCGACCGACAGAACTCTATAACCTCGGTGCTCAAAGTCATGTAAAGGTATGTTAGTTACCGGTATCTCTCCTATCGATTTGCCAGATTCCAAACCCAGATGTTTCTATCCACTTTACCTTGTATCTAAAATGTATTATCGCTTGAAAGCTGCAATTCCTAGAAGATGTACAGTGTCTCGGTAGTACACACATTTCTCTCCAATGCAACCAAGGTGAAAAGCTATGGTGGTTGGACACGTGGGTTTTCCTCAGGTTCTTCCACATTAAGACCCTGCTAATGTTGTCATCCGCCCCATCAAGAGTGATATATACAAGCTTTGTAGCTTGCAAGCTTTGTAGCTTGTATTGTAAACAATATTAAAATTAAGTTTGTAGATGTACAAGTAGGCAAGTTTCCATGACTAAGCTCCCAGCTATCCCTATATTTCTCATGCATTTATACATGATCAGTATTGGCACAATGTGTAACCATACAGTGTGTAACCATACAGTGTGTAACCATACAATTTGCAACCATACAGTGTGTAACCATAGGTGTAACCATACAATGTGTAACCATACAGTGTGTAACCATACAGAGTGTAACCATACAGTGTACAGTGTGTAACCATACAATTTGCAACCATACAGTGTGTAACCATAGGTGTAACCATACAATGTGTAACCATACAGTGTGTAACCATACAGTGTGTAACCATACAGTGTGTAGCCATACAGTGTATTACCATACAGTGTGTAACCATACAGTGTGTAACCATACAGTGTGTAACCATACATAGTGTAACCATACAGTGTGTAACCATACAGTGTGTAACCATACGTGTAACCATACAGTGTGTAACCATACATGTAACCATACAGTGTGTAACCATACGTGTAACCATACAGTTTGTAGCCATACAGTGTGTAACCACACAGTGTGTAACCATACAATGTGTAACCATATTTTGCCTCGTTAAGATGACAGGGCCTTTATTTTTCATCCGATCTTTACCAAACTTTACCAGATTGTTAATATTGCTGAAATCTCAGACAAGTTCGAAAACCAGCCAGATAGGACCTGTCTTAGACTGCGAGGTCCAGGAAATCACAAGCGAAGTCCGGACCTTGTTATTAAATGTACCAAGCATGTAATACGACCACATAGGGTTACATAGCTTGATTTGGTTACCGTGACTCGGGATCCATTTACATTGTTAGGAGCTTGACGACTTCAGGGACATTTATTGACAAATCATATTTAAGGCGGCTGTGGAAAACGGATTTAGTGAAATTGGAAAATTCGGATTTATGTATCCAAGGTGAGAATAACACCAGAATTATTTTTGTAAGTACCAAATTAGCAAGAAAAATGCATAAGCTGCCTTAATGTTGCGAATTTAATATCAAATATGAGAAGATTTTAATTAAATACGAAAATAACTATTTCAAACTGAGGTCGGTTCCGAAGCAATTCAATATAGATGAATAGTGTTTAGAAAATTTATTTTAAATCGGGTATTTAAAATTCATTTCTAAAATTAAATATACGAGTGTGTATATAAACTGCATTTAAAGGGAGCTACAGTCTTAAATTAATCTCAGAGGTTACATCATATTTCTGTGATACAGAATAATATGAAAATGAAGAAAATTATGCTGAACAATTTTTGAACAAGAGAGTTCTGTACACAGTGGGATTACCTATACAAGGCTTGTATAATACATTATTAGCAATAGGAAATGAGACATTAGCTCTACATGATTGCCATTTACCTCGATAAATTAAATGGTGTGATACATAATTTACTGCCAGTTGGATACTGGAGATAGGTGTATCAAATAGGAGAACATATAATGGGAAAATGGTGAACTTAGGACTTAAGTAACAAGTCCGAAAAATAGTTTGACAGAATGGTAATCTTTAAAGAATAATATATTTTTCGGAAAACAAAACAACACAAAATTGGTTTGTAGATGATATCATCAGTCGAGACGTAATGTCAAGTTGATAAGTCAATAGGCATTGAATGTAGTGTTTTCCGGTAAAATATGGATAATTTTTCCTTTTAACTAAAATGGAATTATACACGAGCATTTGAATACTTTTGCCTAAGGCTGCACATAAATATCATCTTTTCATTTTGCTGTGCAATATTATGGGTTCTAAGTATAGCTGGCTATATCTGCAAAGTTCAGTATGTTTTCAGATATGAACAATTCAGTTATTGTCTCATGTGCCTTTAAATGCTAAATCTCAGGCAGCCAAAGGGTATGATTCGAATATAAATTATAACACCTATGCTGCAGCAGACAAAACAACAACACCATTAGACTAAAATGATGAATTTATGGGTTTAGACATCTTTATTCTTGCATACCGGACAAGGATATCCGTCGTTTTACCGGGGCTAGATATTTCCATCTCACCCTAAGGTCGAGATAAAATTCACGCGCGCCAACATCTGGTATGCAGGAAAACATGCAAAACATTAGTAGTTGGCGGCGTCAACTCACAAAATGTCTCTGATATGCAAGAAAAAGAATCTATCATGGGTATTCGGTTCAGATACGGAATTCCAACCCTCGGTATAAGTGTTTTAATCGGAACCTCGGCAGAGCCTCGCTTCTGATAAAAATACTTATACCTCGGGTTGGAATTCCCTATCTTCACCGGATACCCATGAAAGATTCTTATATTCTTGCATGACTATTGATAAGCACAAGAGCAGATGATTTTAATTGGGAATGTAATAGTAAGATACATACAGGTATACAGGTAAAGCTACCTGTTTGAAGGTGTTAATTTTACGCCTGTTAGAAACAGATATCTTCAATAGTGAGATATTAAAGGGGAACCATGCATTTGAATGAATGAATGGTGTTTTACGGCACGTCGACACATAAATAGGTCATATTGTGCGCAAAAACTGTGCATTTGAATTGGTTGTGTTAATGAATTGTATTCATAATGATGGGATGTACATGTATAATACATGTTATACTGTTTATTTGTACATAACGTTAATGTAAGTTGATGTTATTAAAGGCAGAATATTCTTTATGATTGCTGATGAGGTATCGGCATTTCTTAATTCGGTATTTGCTCATGCGAAATATAAATTATTGAGACAGCTGGTGTTCAACTAAGTTTGAGAAGTCTAGATTTGACCTTAGGAGGGAAAGTATTCTCCTGCATCGACGGGAAAGGAGACGAATCGACAGATGCATCGTGGAAGTTCATAAATTGAACTGGTGACATCATCAATTGATGTTGATACGGTGATGTTAGAACCGTATGTGAAACAATATTAAACATGCACGTGTACATAATTTGGGTTTGTAACTTTAACCAATAGATAACATGTAGTGTGTGGACTTGTATCCAATGTATTCATGTATTTTGTTTATAAAGAAGATACTGCATAATTCATCTATTGGTAATTAGACATAACATCAAGCGTTATCAAGATAGGAGCGTCTAATAAACATCAGTGACTCACCTTGTATTTGGCAACAGGAGTGTATTAACCTTGAAATGGTAAATAGATAAGCATACGAAAAGTTAAAGGGGATCTGCATTTAAGCAGTATTAAACAATTTCGAAAATCAATGTATCCTGAGTGACGTAAGACTCAACAATTCTCGGATGATCACCGGTTCTGAAATTGTACGTTGGATGGAACCTAACCATATAACAACGGAGCGATGTGGCTGCATTGAACGATGGATTATCATTGACCTTAGAGAAAAGACTCATTTAGTTTTCATGTTAAGTCTTTAACCAGATATCCAGGAAGATGTTATTGAGGCCTTTAATGACACCTCTTGGTATATGGATGACATATTAAACATTGACAACCTTTTCTTTTCTACTGTGGTTAATAATATATACCCTAAAGAATTTCAGCTTAACAAAGCCAATATTTCTGATACTAATGCTTCTTTTCTTGATTTACATATCTCCATTGAAAATGGTGAAATAATTAGCAAAATATATGACAAGAGAGAGGATTTTAATTTTGATATTGTTAATTATCCCCTTTAGATGGGATGTTCCCTGAGCAACTTCTTATGGGGTCTATGTGTCTCAACTTATTCATTTTTCTAGAGCTTGTACTCGAGTTAAGGACTTTAATATTCGTAATCTTTGTATAACTAAAAAGCTACTCTATCAAGGTTACCATTACCATAAACTTCGTAAAACATTTGCACAATTTTATTATCGTAACCCTGATCTTTCCAAATATAAAAGTAATTTAAGAACTCTTCTGCGACAAGGACTATCACAACCTGACTTCTAAGGTGATGTGATTTACAAACTTCGTAAGATCCTTGGTCATGATCACTTCCATACTATCTTTGTTAAACTTGTTAAAAGGTTTTTCAAAAGAGGTTATGACCCTATCATTTTGCAAATGCACTGCATGCTTGGTGGTGGACCCATTTACAGGTCGCCACTATGTTTCCTCTTTAATTGTGCAATGACCGGACAGGCTGTGGACCCTATGATGACGTCTACCTAAAGCCCAAAAGGACAGTGACGCTTGATGTTTGTCTGCAGTCTTGTCTTATCGTGCCCTCAATGGTTTATTCTCTTGTTGCTCTGGCTTCTGCCAAGTCATTGAGTACCTTCCTTGTGGCTTTCTAGGCTATAGTTTTTTTGTATTTATATATACACGAGCATCTTTGTGTTTTACTTATATTGCCTATTAATGCTGCCTTGTTGGTTAGAGAATAGTTCATGGCGGGGATTACTTTATTTACATTGTCCAATTTTATTGGGTTTACGATAGGGTAAGTGCGAGGTTTGGTGCACCCTATAAACTGGTTTAAACCCCCAGCTGCCTTTTTTGCCGCTGACCGTTCCGAGGCGGTAAACCCTATTGTCAACCCTTTTGTGTTTGTGATGTCTTATTTGACATTTTATTCATCTTTAAATTTGTTCTTTGTTTCTCTGTGTGTTTGTGGTTGACTGTCGTCCTCGATTGTTATATCTATATTGTTAATAAGTGAAAATATTTAGCAACTCATTTAGTGTTATATTTGCTGATTTAGACAGACGTTTTGCAGTAATGGAAATATATATGAACGCTAAGCAGAAATCACATTGATGAACATTAGCAGCACAGATTATGTTTAATTTTAGTGAAAGACTCAGTTAGAAATCTTTTGATTAATCAACATATTTCATCTTAGTAGGGAAGGAATGTAACACTACAGCCTTGCCATTGTTCTTAACATAACAGTTTATAAATGTAACACAATTAGAGTTAAAGTACACACCTATTAATCCCTATCTTAAATGATCACGCAATTGAAGTTTCCAAAATCTGTCAGCTAACTCCGTGGTTAATCATCTGAACACCTGTTATTGTTTACCTGCTCTAAACTTAGTTTCTCTGGAAGTTTCTGAAAAACTTTGAATTCTGGGAGTGAAGAGGTATTGCCATATTAGGGGAGACCATTCGCCGAAAGGTCTTGTGGGTAATGTATGCATACAATGATGTAATCACCATGGCATTAACCTGTAGCTACACAGGTTGATGTCCATATGCGGGGCATGACTAAATGGCCGAAAGATATTCTGGGTAATATTCTAGTATAATACTGAGCGCACGGAAAGTCTAGGAGAGTCGGGTGTTCAAGAGTGGAGAGTCAGTTTGCATAGTCAGTCGGTCTTGTATCCCCAAGATGGATCCTCGTAGTCTAGGCAGGGTGTGGGATAAGTTAAACTATGCTATTGAAGCTAGTATAGTAGGGCAGGTGTTCAGCATTACATAATAATTTGAGGATTTGGACATTTAATACGATTCTAAATACTATTATAGTTTGTGAACCTAAGGCATTTAATAATAGGGACTATTTAAGTATGGAAGTACTGAAAAACGCTATACGAAACGGATATGTATATACAGTCGAACCTCGATAGCTCGAACACCGGTGATTTTTCGGTCCCGACACAACTCCTATATAATTCAATGTAATTTAACCTCGATTATTCGAATATTATTTCTCGAATACCCGGGCTCGCTCGAATACTTTTTACGGTCCGAAGATCCATTTTTGTGTGAATTTAAACCTCGCTTAATCGAAAGTGATGATCCGTTGCCGTGCGACGTCGGCCATATTAATTGTAATTGTTGACGCGTTTGTATTTGTTTGTATCACGTTCGATCATAGTACGAAAACAGATAAAGTTGCGAACATTTATGATTGAAAAGCGATAATAGACAAATAAAATTTATGTTTAGTGAACTTCGTTTACTGTTAATTACGGTTGATTTTCTAATTAAATAATGTACGGAAACCAGTCTTACCTTGTTCTCATTATTCGGACTTCCGGAATGTATGTTAAAATCTATTAGTGTGATATTTCTTTAAATAAATGATAAAACAAACGCATTATTGCAGTTTTTCTTGTATTTGCAGTGAAACAATTACATGTTTATATATATCCGTTATGAGGTTTAAACAAACATGCATGAACATAAAAAACATACCGAGAACGATACATCACGTACAGAAGTAACACTGTTTCGGGTGGTACACAAATTCGGATAGATATTTTGGTTTTTACCGTTACCTCGATGCCTTGAAGCCACCAATGGCTGGAACATATCCCTATGGTCCCGCTGACTTCGAGCTATCGAGGTTCGAATGTATATATATAACAGGATGTTCATAGCGTATTTTGAATGTGTTATTGTTCGGACTGTTTTATATGTACCAATAAGTTATGGAAATCACAATGCGAAGTCCGGACCTTGTTATTAAATGTACCAAGCATGTCTTACCAACCCGTAGTGCTACAATAAGAATAAAAACTAAAACAAACAGGTCAGTTGAATATACTTTAGTGTTGAATGTTCTAAAATATTTTGTACTAATTTGCTTTCATGTTTCTGTTCATCGCATATAAACTATATAAACTATATTAACAAACGTATTTTAAAATAAAATATTTAACTGAATAATTTTAAAGTTCAATTAATTACCATACACATGAAGACTGTCAAAATCTGGTCTATGGAATGGTAATGCCTGTCTATCCAACAATATTTGCATTAGGTCCATTTATTGAAAACTAAGAATGCTGCCCTACTGAATGCTGACAACAGTGCTTGACCTCGTTAACAATTACTATAAACCCTCGATTTTGTCAAGATGAAAATCACTTGAAACATGTATGTTGGACATGTCACTTTAGGTGAGACATCATGTTGCACGCAACTCTTGTTTTATACTTTTTGTCCGGAGCATATAACTTCACACAATGATAGAGGACAATGAAAGGCAGTGCTTAGTGCAAGAACCATAACTCTGTCATCATTCAAATTAGAGTTATTGCTCTTTGTAATTTATACTTAGAATTTTTGTCCGGAGCATAGCTTCAAAACTACTGATGGAACTGCAATGAAACATCACACAATGATAGAGGGCAATGAAAGGAAGTGCAGAGTGCAAGAACCACAACTCTGTCACCATTGAAATTAGAGTTATTGCTCTTTGAAATTTATACATAGAATTTTTGTCCGGAGCATTTCTTCAAAACTGCTGATGGGACTGCAATGAGATAGAAGGCAATTGCAATGAAGTGCAGAGTGCAAGAACCGTCACTCTTTCATCATTCAAATTAGAGTTTTTGCCCTCTGTAATTTTATACTTAGAATTTTTTATCCGAAGCATAAACTACTAATGGAACTGCCAATTGAAAACTGAAAAGGCCTTATGGTAAGTTGAGGATACATCTCAGGGAGCATACATTGGTACTAGTACTAGTACCGATTTTTTTTTTGATTTTTTTTTTAAAACATTTAACAAATATAGTCCCAGTGCCTGATGTAACTCCTTTAAGATTGTTGAGGTATATTATTTTTAAAAGGAAAACTCAGTTCTATAGATATTTTCTGAAAGATTCATATTTATTTTGTGATTGTCAGGTATCGTTTGAGCTTGCTGAGTACACAGCCAATGTAGACGCCCTGGGTACGTTACGATTGCTTGACGCCATCAGGACTTGTGGATTGACAGAGACACTGAAGTTCTATCAAGCGTCCACCAGCGAAATGTTTGGAAAAGTCCAGGAAATTCCGCAGAAGGAAACCACGCCCTTCTATCCCAGATCTCCATATGGTAGGGGAAGTTTCAAAATATGAAATAACTGGTTTAAATCAGTATGCTCAATATTAAGGTACTGATACATTTGTTATTATTTATTTTATAAAATTTCTATATAGGTAAAATTTAGAATTTCTGCTACGAGAAATGTTCATAATCACACCTATTTTTAGCTGACCCAGGAAGACTGTGAAACATGCTAAAAGAAATGAACTTAAGTGGTCTATTTATAGAATTTATGAAATTTGCAGGAATTGACAGTGATAATTAGTGTTACCTTGTAATCGCACAAAGGCTTCAGGAAACGGATACCGTACAAAATATATTTTAAATTGTAACAAAGGGATTAATTAAGAGGTTAAGTGATGGGTGGGAATCCTTTTGCACACTCATGATTAAAACGAGCCTTCCGCCGTGTGAACAAATTCCTTGTAATCAAATTTATCCGGTAGACTGTAGTGCTAGGTTTTTGTAATTAAGCATGTTGAAATTGATACTTCTTTACAAATTACAATCATAAAATTAATGATTCTATGTTATTTCCGATGCGATTGACGGAATACCTCTCTATTGTTAGAGAGTCTTGTTTACCAGTCCTCGGGACTTCTTGGGCCTTTTGTTTCAGAGTGCTTTAAGGCCAAAAATATTAATTATGGTATCATGTCTTAGTTTTCATGAGTTTGAAAGGGAATCAGAATTTATTTATGTTCTTTATTTATTTCAAATAGTTTAAATGTGGCCACTTTGAAGTAAAGAATAGTTTTGAACTGTCAGAAAACAAAATCCAACTACCCTATGACATTTTCCATTTTTGGGGCATGTCTAACAAAACATAATTATCTATTTAGGTATACTGTACTAAATTAAATATTTTATGTGAAATGTGGCCTATTTCAGGTGTTGCCAAAGTGTACGCATACTGGATTGTGATAAACTACAGAGAAGCGTACAACATGTTCGCCTGTAATGGCATACTCTTTAACCATGAAAGCCCCAGGAGAGGTAATGTTCATACACAGTTTGCATTATAGATCGTTATAACGCACCCGAGTCAAGGCTTAAAGTAAGATATGTGACCGCTCTTCATCTGCCACCAGCATTATCAGTCAACATGTAGCTTAATCGCCTTGACTTCTCCTTAGAAAATGTTGATCATTTTAGATCAAGTGTCATTTATGTTTGTTAAAATGTTGTCAATGCAACATCCAAGATGGCCACCATTACCAACAATATTTCAATCCTAAAAAATATTATTCTCAAGAACCATTGTACAGACCTTTATAGTTGTTTTTCGGAAATGATTTTATATGACTATTAAGTTTGGTAAAAAAAAGTCTCATGGGTAAAAATGCCCCGCAGAAAGAAGTCCCATGTTTAAATTTAGTTATGGTACAGGCGTTCACGATTGAGCATGGAATTGCATTTATACTGACGCAATGTCATTGTGTGTCCAACTTCGCCCCATTCCTCGCTGAATGTAAACAAGAGTGTGAATATATAATGAGTTTTCACTCTCGACCCATTGTCGCAGTAGCTAGCAATCTTTACACATAACAAGTAAATTATATGTGTAGTCTACATCATTGTTTTTGAATGTGTATGAAAGGTCTCACTTGCAATGAAAATAACACAATATTTAGCGCAGTGAATGATGCTTGATGGTTCAGTAGTTTCAGCCTATTTCTAATAAATTGGACTTGAGAAAAAATGGCAAATAGCTTTAAAAACGAGTTTAAACAAAAACACGCATGCACACGTTTTTACAGATGGAAACTAAAGTCATAACGCGGGTATATGTCAAATGAAATATTTTAGTAAAATTTTATATAAGTGGAATACACCAACATCTAATAGCGAAAAGGTGAGTCTTTAGAAGTACATGTACTCAGTGTTATGTTATGGTATCGAATTTAGTCACGTGAGACTTGTAGGCAGGCCGAGTGGGAGGTGTCAATTAATGTCAATTCACTGAAAACTTCCATTTTACTAGATGTCTGATGCATCAAACATACATTTACACAAGCGATGCATTTCCATGCTCAATCGGGAATGGCTGTAAAGTGACCATGATTTGGACACCTTTTGTTAAGAATGACATAGATCTACGATGTAAAGCGATAATTCAGCCTGGTTAAGTTTATTCCGTTTTCAATATGGCTGTATCTCATTGGAGTTTCCTAGTTGTTTATTTGTGTTTCACATGTAGAAACAGCCTGTTATAAGGCAAAACAGTACCCCATGCATGATATTAAGTCTGGCAATTTTGATGATGAGCCCAACACTTGTGCTTTTAGCTCGACTGATCTCTAGCTTATGCCGTGGTGCGGCGTCCGTCTGTCCGTCCGTCCGTCTGTAAACTTTTATTTGTAGCGACTACTCCTCTGAAACTACTGGATGGATATTCATGAAACTTTACAGAAATGTTTCCCATGAAGTCCAGTTGATCCTAGCAAAAATTCATGTTGATGTGAAATCCAAGATGGCCGCCAAAGCTGAAAATAGATTTTTAAAATACAAGTTTGTAGCGACTACTTCTTGAAAACTATAAGTGATATTGATATGGGACTTTTTCTAAAATGATAAGCATGACTTGATGTTGGGACTTTTTCTAAAATGATAAGCATAACTTGATGTTGGTCCTTGTCAAAAATCATTTTGATTCGACGTTAAACATGGCTGCCAGTGGCCATCTTTGTTTACATAGAGTTATATAGTAAAAACTTGTAGCGACTACTCCTCTGAAACTACTTGGCGGATTTTCATGAAACTTTACAGGAATGTTGCTCTTGATGTCTAATTGATCCTAGCAAAAATTTCAGGTCGGCCAGAAATTCAAGGTGGCCGCCACAGCTAAATATAGATTTTTAAAAAATAAGTTTGTAGCTGCTACTTCTTGAAAACTATAAGTGATATTGATATGGGACTTTTTCTAAAATGATCAGCATGACATGATGTTGATCCTAGACGAACATTATTTTGATTCGACGTTAAACATGGCTGCCAGTGGCCATCTTTGTTTACATAGAGTTATATAGTAAAAACTTGTAGAGACTACACTTCTGAAACTACTAGTTGATCCTAGAAAAATTTCAGGTCGGCGGGAAATCCAAGATGGCCGCCACATTAAAAATAGATTTAAATTAAATAAATTTGTAGCGACTACTTCTTGAAAACTGTAAGTGATATTGATATGGGACATTTTCTAAAATGATCAGCATGACATGATGTTGATCCTAGTCGAACATTATTTTGATACGACATTAAACATGGCTGCCAGTGGCCATCTTTGTTTACATAGAGTTATATAGTAAAAACGTGTAGCGACTACTCCTCTGAAACTACTTGACGGATGTTCATGAAACTTCACAGGAATGTTGCTCTTGATGTCTAGTTGATCCTAGAAAAATTTCAGGCTGGCCGGAAATTCAAGATGGCCGCCACGGCTAAAAATAGATTTAAAATAAATAAATTTGTAGCAGTACTTCTTGAAAACTCAGGGATTTACGGGACGCGATTTTCTGCGTCAAATACGCATAAAATGTCGAACAGGACCCGTAAAATTATCGAATCCGCGTCCCTCGGGACGCACGATGTTTTGTGGTTGAGCATGCAAAGGCCGACAAATGCAGTGTTTGGCATAAACTACTATATTTGTAAGAGTTGTCTTTCTTTACTAAATTGACCAATCGTAGGCTCGCGCACCTGCTGTTGACAAGAAAGCTCATTCGGATATTTTGGCGATTATCTCGTACATTGTAGTTTTTCGTCTGCGTTCAAAATGTCAAAACAATCAGACTTACGGTCCTTTTTCAGCAAAAATAAAGCCGATTCTCTATCACAGGAGGTTTCCAATAGCGAGTCGAACAATGACACGAAACCTACACCTAAAAAAGCCCGTACATTTTTGACAGAATGGCTTGAGAAATATAAATGGTTGCGGTTCAAAAATGACGAGATGTTGGCCCATTTTGATACATATGTTGATGCTGCAAGGGCAAGGTCACACTGTTTGCTTTTTAAAAACTTTGTTAGATCTCAGAAAGCATTGCCCTTTGACAGATTTGCAAAACTGCTTAAAACAGAATACAATCAGGAGTATCCTGACTTTGTTTTGCTTGCTAAGATAGCATTGATTATCCCAGTGTCATCTGTTCCATGTGAAAGGGTTTTTTCAGTTCAGAATGCACTGAAAACCAAAGTGAGAAACAGACTCAATCCAGAAAGGTTGAACAGACTCATGTTTATTAAATTAGTGGGTCCTAATATTACTGAACAGTTTGATTTCATGCAGGCTGCAAGACACATGGAGCACAAGGCAGACTGTAAGTTGTAAAATGTGTTGGTCACTGTATCATGAATGCATATGACTACATGTATGTAAATGAAGATTCTGATAGTACATAGTGTGTAAGAAAACAGTTTCATTACAGTTTAGTAATTTAAAGATGCATATACTAAATTTAAAATAAAACAAACATATATATGATAATAACAGTCTTCTTTTATCTATAAAAGCAGGGCTCAATCTAGGTAAGGAATTTAGGGAGAAGTCACTTCTCCCTCAAGTGATTTTAGAGAGAAGTGGAGAGAATTTAGGGAGACTTCACGCGACGTGTATACGTAGACAGCGGTTGAATAGTCATCACCATGTATATCGCAGTGCAGTGAATACAGTGTAATGCACACTAATTCTTTTTACTCTATAATATGAGCTTGAAATATTGATGCAAATTTCTATGATAATGGATTTATTACTTTACTGTACCTTTTAAAAAAAAAAAAAAAAAAAAAAAAAAAAAAAAAAAAAAAATATTATATTTTTTTTTTTTTAAATTTTTCGGCGACTTGAACTTCGCTTTGATGTGCTGCCAAGGCGAAGTCAAGAGATCGCGGGCGCGTTCTTCGCCCGAATCGCCCTGTAGATTGAGCCCTGTAAAAGCATTGAATACTTTTCAATTCCAGAATGAATCTTTAGAGGTAAATGAGAATTGAATCATTCATGTGCCAGTTACGTGCAAAGAATGTATTTGGGACTCCCATATTTATTGACGGGACCCCTAAAATTCATTAAGTTGAGTCCTGGGGACCCCTAAAATGAAAAATCAGTGTTAAACCCTGAAAACTGTAAGTGATATTGATATGGGACGTTTTCTAAAATGATCAGCATGACAGGATGTTGATCCTTGTCGAAATTTATTTCGATGCGACTTTAAACATGGCCGCTAGTGGCCATCTTTGTTTACATAGATTTATATAGTAAAAACTTGTAGCGACTACTCCTCTGAAACTACTTGACGAATTTTTATGAAACTTCACAGGAATGTTGCTCTTGATGTCTAACTGATCCCAGATTTTTTTTAGGTCGGCCGGAAATTCAAGATGGCCGCCATGGCTAAAAACATATTTTTAAAAACAAGTTTGTAGTTACTACTTCTTGAAAACTGTAAGTGATATTGATATGGGACTTTTTCTGAAATGATCAACATGACAAAATGTTGATCCTTGTCGAAAATTAATTTGATTCGACATTAAACATGGCTGCCAGTGGCCATCTTTGTTTACCTAGAATTATATAGTAAAAACTTGTAGCGACTACTCCTCTGAAACTACTTGACAGATTTTTATGAAACTTCACAGGAATGCTGATCTAGCTATCAAAATCTATCAGTAGAGCTTCAAGGTCATTGACCTCGTGTTAAAAACAAATTTGTAGCGACTACTTCTTAAACTGTAAGTGATATTGATATGGGACTTTTTCTGAAATGATCAGCATGACAAGATGTTGATCCTTGTCGAAAATTATTTTGAATCGACATTAAACATGGCTGCCAGTGGCCATCTTTGTTTACCTAGAGTTATATAGTAAAAACTTCAACTTGTAGCGACTACTCCCTTGAAACAACTTGACAGATTTTTATGAATCTTCACAGGAATGCTGATCTAGCTATCAAAATCTATCGGTAGAGTTTCAAGGTCATTGAACTCTTGTTGTTAGAATATTGAAGAATGGGTTTATTTGTTGACATTATTTGGTCGTACACGTGGATTTTTTATCCGGTTTTCTTTCAGTGTTTATGTTAGTTTCATCAAACATGTAACATCATGAAATGATGAAACTATATGACAATATACTAGCTCACTCTGTTGGATTTTAAGTCGGATACAATGTCCGACACAATATCAAGGCAAAACAGGTTTTCATATAATTACCTCCTTTGTAATCAAACTGGAAACCAGCAATATTTTATGTCAAGTTATTGTCATATTTAAGTGGTTACAACTGTTTCTGTTTTGCGTACTTCATGTGCATTTGTAGCAATGTATAAACGGCACGAAATCAAGTAAAATCGTCCGACTCAGTATCAGGTCTGACTTGTGATCACTTTACCCTGTATGTAAAGACTTCTAAAAAAAATAGTTCTTAGAAACTACTAAGCCATGTTGTTTTTTTGCATGAAACATTGTTGTGATAGTTTTCATAAGAAGTAAGTTTTCATAAGAAGTAATCTTTCTGTCCCAGATTGTCAAGTTTGTTCAGTTTCCCTTGAGGGATTTTAACAAAACCACCGCAAAGTGCAGATTATGGAAAGGAAGCTTTGGATTGTTACTTATGTCAATGGGCAATGTTACTGGATTGTTACTTATGTCAATGGGCAGTGATACTGGATTGTTACTTATGTCAATGGGCAATGTTACTGGATTGTTACTTATGTCAATGGGAAATGTTACTGGATTGTTACTTGTGTCAATGGGCAATGCTACTGGATTGTTACTTATGTCAATGGGAAATGTTACTGGATTGTTACTTATGTCAATGGGAAATGTTACTGGATTGTTACTTGTGTCAATGGGCAATGCTACTGGATTGTTACTTATGTCAATGGGCAATGCTACTGGATTGTTACTTATGTCAATGGGCAGTGCTACTGTTACTATAAATAGAAAATTTGTTTACCCCTAAATTACCCTGAATTCCTTTTTTCTTGAAGATTCCCATATTTATCGTGCATATGTCTAGAATATGTCCATGTTGTTTTGAATATGTCTAGTATCAAAATACAGGTCAAGTTTGATTGTAGACAAATTCTAGAAAACATTGTCAGAGTTATGGGCTATATATACGTTCAACTACATAAAACAACTTTGGTTTCAGTAGCTAAGCCATGCTCCTGCCAATACCAAACTTAGTGCTGCAAAAAAATGTGTAGGTAGAGGAATTATATTGCTCTGCAATAGACCTCTGTCTTGGTTCATCTATCAGTCCTTCTCATAGTTATTATGCTTAATTGATGCATATTTTGTCAGGAAAAGCTAGTTCCAAATTCCACTTTGGATTCTTATCTTTCCAGGTGACATATTACTTGTCAAGTAAATTTTTAAGTTGGTTGTTTACTTCTCTTACCTTTCACAGACTTGTAACAAACTTTTTTTCCATTAAGGATATATACTTATTTTGCAGGTGAAACATTTGTTACGCGAAAAATCACAAGAGCTGTTGCCAAGATCACCCTTAGTCAGCAGAAGTTTTTAGAACTGGGTAATCTAGACTCTAAGAGAGATTGGGGACATGCAAAAGACTATGTAGAGGTGAGATATGGGTATGCTTTGTATAATATTGGCAACATTAGAACTTGTCAATGTGTATAGATAAGAACTGGTGAGTTGTCACTGTTTTATGGATAGTTGTCAGTGTTGTATGGATACAAATTGGTGAGTTGTCACTGTTGTATGGATACAAATTGGTGAGTTGTCACTGTTTTATGGATACAAATTGGTGAGTTGTCACTGTTTTATGGATACAAATTGGTGAGTTGTCACTGTTGTATGGATACAAATTGGTGAGTTGTCACTGTGTTATGGATACAAATTGGTGAGTTGTCACTGTTGTATGGATACAAATTGGTAAGTTGTCACTGTTGTATGGATACAAATTGGTGAGTTGTCACTGTTTTATGGATACAAATTGGTGAGTTGTCACTGTTTTATGGATACAAATTGGTGAGTTGTCACTGTTGTATGGATACAAATTGGTGAGTTGTCACTGTTGTAAGGATAGTTGTCACTGTTGTATGGATACACATTGGTGAGTTGTCACTGTTGTATGGATACAAATTGGTGAGTTGTCACTGTTGTATGGATACAAATTGGTGAGTTGTCACTGTTGTATGGATACAAATTGGTGAGTTGTCATTGTTTTATGGATACAAATTGGTGAGTTGTCACTGTTTTATGGATACAAATTGGTGAGTTGTCACTGTTGTATGGATACAAATTGGTGAGTTGTCACTGTTTTATGGATACAAATTGGTGAGTTGTCACTGTTGTATGGATACAAATTGGTGAGTTGTCACTGTCTTATGGATACAAATTGGTGAGTTGTCACTGTTTTATGGATACAAATTGGTGAGTTGTCACTGTTGTATGGATACAAATTGGTGAGTTGTCACTGTTTTATGGATACAAATTGGTGAGTTGTCACTGTTTTATGGATACGAATTGGCGAGTTGTCACTGCTTTATGGATATGAATTGGTGAGTTGTCACTGTTGTATGGATACAAATTGGTGAGTTGTCACTGTTTTATGGATATGAATTGGCGAGTTGTCACTGTTTTATGGATATGAATTGGTGAGTTGTCACTGCTTTATGGATACAACTTGGTGAGTTGTCACTGTTTTATGGATATGAATTGGTGAGTTGTCACTGCTTTATGGATATGAATTGGTGAGTTGTCACTGCTTTATGGATACGAATTGGTGAGTTGTCACTGTTTTATGGATACAAATTGGTGAGTTGTCACTGTTTTATGGGTACGAATTGGTGAGTTGTCACTGTTTTATTGATACGAATTGGCAAAAATGTTGCAATATAAGAGCTTGTCACTGTGTATATATTATAAACGGCAATTTGAGAGCTTGTCACTGTGTATATATTATAAACGGCAATTTAAGAGCTTGTCACTGTGTATATATTATGAACGGCAATTGAAGAGCTTGTCACTGTGTATATATTATAAACGGCAATTTAAGAGCTTGTCACTGTGTATATATTATAAACGGCAATTTAAGAGCTTGTCACTGTGTATATATAAAAATTGGCAATTTAAGAGCGTGTCACTGTGTATATATTATGAACGGCAATTGAAGAGCTTGTCACTGTGTATATATTATAAACGGCAATTTAAGAGCTTGTCACTGTGTATATATTATAAACGGCAATTTAAGAGCTTGTCACTGTGTATATATTATGAACGGCAATTGAAGAGCTTGTCACTATGTATATATTATAAACGGTAATTTAAGAGCTTGTCACTGTGTATATATTATAAACGGCAATTTAAGAGCTTGTCACTGTGTATATATAAAAATTGGCAATTTAAGAGCGTGTCACTGTGTATATATAAAAATTGGCAATTTAAGAGAGTGTCACCCACTATGCTCCTATCTGGGGAGTGTTGAGCCATATCCACAGTATGGTCATGCCTATCTGGTGAGTGTTGAGCCATATCCACAGTATGGTCATGCCTATCTGGTGAGTGTTGAGCCATATCCACAGTATGGTCATGCTCCTACCTGGGGAGTGTTGAGCCATATCCACAGTATGGTCATGCTCCTACCTGGGGAGTGTTGAGCCATATCCACAGTATGGTCATGCTCCTACCTGGGGAGTGTTGAGCCATATCCACAGTATGGTCATGCTCCTACCTGGGGAGTGTTGAACCATATCCACAGTATGGTCATGCTCCTACCTGGGAAGTGTTGAGCCATATCCACAGTATGGTCATGCTCCTACCTGGGGAGTGTTGAGCCATATCCACAGTATGGTCATGCTCCTACCTGGGGAGTGTTGAGCCATATCCACAGTATGGTCATGCTCCTACCTGGGGAGTGTTGAGCCATATCCACAGTATGGTCATGCTCCTACCTGGGGAGTGTTGAGCCATATCCACAGTATGGTCATGCTCCTATCTGGGGAGTGTTGAGCCATATCCACAGTATGGTCATGCTCCTATCTGGGGAGTGTTGAGCCATATCCACAGTATGGTCATGCTCCTATCTGGGGAGTGTTGAGCCATATCCACAGTATGGTCCTACCTGGGGAGTGTTGAGCCATATCCACAGTATGGTCCTACCTGGGGAGTGTTGAGCCATATCCACAGTATGGTCATGCCTACCTGGGGAGTGTTGAGCCATATCCACAGTATGGTCATGCCTACCTGGGGAGTGTTGAGCCATATCCACAGTATGGTCCTATCTGGGGAGTGTTGAGCCATATCCACAGTATGGTCATGCTCCTATCTGGGGAGTGTTGAGCCATATCCACAGTATGCTCCTACCTGGGGAGTGTTGAGCCATATCCACAGTATGCTCCTACCTGGGGAGTGTTGAGCCATATCCACAGTATGGTCATGCTCCTACCTGGGGAGTGTTGAGCCATATCCACAGTATGGTCATGCTCCTACCTGGGGAGTATTGAGCCATATCCACAGTATGGTCATGCATTCATTTCTGTTTCTCTGAGACTACATTGAATCAGTCCACCAAACTTTGCTCAAAGTTGCTGTTTTAATGAAGTTTTGTTCATTGCAGTCTGATTCGCACACCTCCCCATGTGTTGCCAGGGTGGTAGAATACAACCAATGCAAATCACGCTAGAGGCAGGGGTATAGCGCCCCACCCCCACCCCCACATCAGGGGTCGACTTTCACAAATTTAGCCACTAGCTAAAAATATCCAGTGACTAAAAAATCTACTAGCTAAAATCGGTTCTCACTAGCATTTCTATTCAAGTAATTTCAAAATAGTGTTTAAGTTACTTGTAAGACGTTTATTATGTGATAACTAACTATATACTAGACTGCCACTGTACAGTACTGTTTACTGCACTGTTTCATTTGTTTGTTATAATTTATTATTGATTATTGTGTTGATCATGTTGATGATAAGGTAATTTTCCTGTATGCAACTATGAATTGTGAACCTTACCATTCTCCCCGTTCACTCGACTCCATCTCGTCATTTTGTCTTTTGAAAAACGA
Source organism: Cyrtodaria siliqua (assembly GCA_037043455.1). Lineage (NCBI taxonomy): Eukaryota > Metazoa > Mollusca > Bivalvia > Adapedonta > Hiatellidae > Cyrtodaria > Cyrtodaria siliqua. Next base: position 50,954 of record JAWPHD010009500.1, read on the forward strand.
AGTGATTTTGCGAGCAGACAATTCTGCAATGATAATTGTTGTGTAAAGTCCCGAGTTATCTTACCGGAAGTATTGATTCATTACGTATAGACGCTTGCACTAGTCTTGTTTACTGGATAAGTACAGACTGCATTAACTTATTTTCGTTTCACAATGAAGTTACGCAAATAATCGTGGAATTGGAGAGAGGTTTGACTACATATTATGTCGTCAGACCATTTGTTGGTTCTGTCAGTCTGTCGTGGGTGATATTTAATCAAGTGTGTGCTATTTATTTCTACTCGCAGAAAAAAGCAAGTGCTCGAAATTTTCAGTAGCAATCTGAAAAATCAACTCGCATTTTGCGAGTCCGTAAGAGTAAAATTCGACCCCTGCCACATGTTGTCACGACACCGCATATGCAAACATGGAAATGTGGCTCCATCGCAAATGGAGTGTTTACTATAGAATTTACAGCAACTCTGCAGTTCTACAGGTTATTAAGTGTTCTAGGCCCATTCTCCATATTTTATCCTGATGTAAATGAAGGGTGTGCCTGGCATGTTCATTTCTGTTAGGTGCCATATAACTTTTCATGTGTTGGAGCACTGTAAAACCCAATTCAATTGAATTGGTTCTTACTATTATTTATAATACATTTACCAAAACTAGCAGTATACTCAAATGACCTTCACTTACTTGGACCCCATTTTGAAAATTGCACAGTTCTTCTGTTGGACAATTTCATTTATCCTTCCATGCCTTTGGTTGCATTGTTTTATCATTTATTTGTTTAGTATGCCCTATAAATGATGAACACAATACAGTAGGGATGTTGTCAAAGACAAGGTGAATTTAAGTGACATCATAGTGCAATGTATTTCATTTACCTTCATTTCCTGGGTACATAACTCTTGTCAGGTAAATGACACCTGATTGCTTGAGTTTGCTCCCTTGTATTACATGTTTTTCCCCTGTCAACATTCTTTCATATTTTGAAATCGATGGTAGATGTTCATGTCTATCAAGACAGTAAACTAGATAAGATGAAATATTAAATTTAATTAAAATCAGAGACACAGTTGTTGTAACTTAATAAAAACAACATTTTAATGACCCTAGTTTTAAAACATTACACGTGTGCAGCAATTTATGCCGAGTACCGACTCACGTCTAAACTGAAAGCTGTTACTTCTGTCTAGATGCCTCGTCTTTGATATTTTATTTAATAATAAATAGCACAAAGCCTGTAGTTTGGGTTTGTATTTTACGTCTATTTTTCAAATAAAAAATCACCATTAACTAAATGAATAAACATCAGTAGAAGTCTATAGTTGATACCTACAGTGAACGGAAGGTTGGGGTTGACTACCCATGTAGCAAATTATGATCGTTACCAAGCATGTGTGAGAGATAGCTGTATTGACTCATGAACAATATGGTCCTTATGTTAGATATCACTGTTACGTCAGATACTTAAACATTTCTAACACAATTATTGTTTCTGCTAACGTTTTTTTTCCCCCCCACTTTTCATACACAAATTGACTATTACTGATTAAATATCAGTGAAATAGGCATTTTTAGTGGTAACTAAAATTAATTTACCTTTCGAAAATGGTTGAGAATTAAAAAATTGACATGCCTACAATTGTTTTGGATAACGCATTTTCAGTGCAAATTCTGCTACATGATTCTAATTTTTATACCCCAGCCAACAAAGTCTTGTGTGCTAAGCTCCTCATTCATAAGGTGGATTGTTTTTATATTTACCATGCTGATTAAGCATGGTATGAAGATGTCAGCAAAGAAAGAGATTTTTGATTCGATCAGTTTTACACAAGTTATGTCCCTTTGATTTTTTAATCTCTATACATTATATAGGGGCCAAAATCTTATGTGCTTAACTTCTCATACATTTTTATGTGGATTGTTTTAATATTGTACGTGCTGTTTAAGTATGATATAAAGTTGTTAGGGGGAAAAAATTGATCATTTTTACATGAGTTACGGCCCTTTGATTTCCTTACGTATATGGAAAGCTTGTGTGTCTAACTCCTCTTTCATTATTTGATGGATTGTTGTAATTTTTGACATGCTGATTAAGTATGATGTCAAGATGTTATTGAAGAAAAAGGTTTTTGATTTGATCATCTTTACATGAGTTATGGCCCTTTGATTTTCCTACATATATCATATAAGGAAACTGCTCATTTATTATAAGGTGGATTGTTTATTACTTGATATGCTCATTTACTATGATGTGAATATGTCATTGAAGAAAAGGTTTTTTGATTTGATTATTTATTCATGAGTTATGTCCCTTTTTAGTTTTAGCCAGTGGGAATCCTTTACTACCCTATGGATTGTTTTATATATTTCTGATGATTCAGTTTTGAGTGAATGTGATCATAAAGTACAATTTTATTGATGCAATAAAGTGCAGGGGTCAAAGGGGCAGAGGCATGGTGTATATTTGTCTGCCTTCAGCGACAATTCTAGTTCTTTTAGAATTTTTGTCTAAAAGATTTGTTTTGGATTAATTTAAATATATTAAGACATCTTGAAGTATTATGGCAAACTACTAAGGCTAACTGAATTCATTTCTGATTTCTAATTTTCCGCTGTCCAAGTGGCATGGAGTTTATGGAGAAAAGGCCTTTCAAAAAAGTAGAGTAAATTAGCTGTAAAAAAGTTGTATTTTGGCTGTAACATACTTATTTTTAACCGATTTTCAAAAATAAGGTATTTATATTTACCACTTATAACCATTTCCAATGATGTAGAATTTATGTTCGTATTGACAAAAATGTTTTCGTGTAAATACAGTGTGGTAGGTATAATTCAGTTGTTCTACTGCAGGCTATGTGGTTGATGCTGCAGCAGGAGGAGCCAGAAGACTTTGTCATCTCTATGAATGAGTCTCACAGTGTACGAGAGTTCGTTCTAGCTGCGTTCAAAAAGGTTGATATCGACATCGTGTACGTAACTCATAATCTTTGTTTTTACACATTCTTTTTAGCTCACCTGAGGCAAAAGATTATATTCGTCCATCCGTCTGTCCATATGTTAACAATTGTAAATGACATCTCTGAAACTACTTGATCAATTTTGACCAAACTCCACAGGGATAATTATGAGTTCAATGGTTTTCAGATTTGTTAAAAATTAGGTCTATATGACATCTAAAATGGCCACCATTACTATAAATGATCGAAACCTTAAAAAATCTTCTCAAGAACCTCTGCAGATTTTCTTTTAATGATCGCCAACCCCTATACTGTCAAGATTATTCAAATAAAATCAAAATTGGTCTGACTCGGGAGGTCCAAAGTTTGTATATAGAGGTTTTCCATGTTTTACATACTAGACATATACGGAAAAACTTAAGAAAAATCTTCCCTTTTTTTAAACCAAATGTCTTAGATCTCATATGTTGCCTGTAGCATAAAATTCTGGTCCTCTGCAAAGTTTGTTCATATAGTGACCCATGGGCTGACCTTGACTTTCTTTAAACATTTCATTGATTCTGATTATACCGGGTACATTAGCCTTAACTTTTAGCTGATTAACCACAACATTATATTAATGTTGAGAAGCATTGCACAACTACCATTACTGAATATTTACTAAATAGAAACAAGATGTTTTGACGGAATTCAATAAAGTTCCGCTTCGTTGGGCTCGCTAGCCCTCGCTAAAATTAATGCCCTCGCTAAAATTAATAAGTTCTGTAATCCATGACATGATATGATCAAACCTATTAATGCGCTAAGGGATGTTACATGAACAGAATATAAAAACAGTAGTGTGGTCCCATCGATGTTTACAAACAATATTAAATAAAACTTCCTTTTTTTCCTTCTTCAAATTCACAAATCACTCATGTTTTCATGTATACATTTCACAGAAGAAAAAATCAAACAGTTATTTGGTTATGCTCAATATAGTATATAGTATTTAAGGACAGTGTCCCTTTAAGTGTTTTATTAGCTCTTTGTCTACCTTATAAACGGCCTAACACTATTCAAATTTCATATACAGATACACCAGTATTAATATACACGCCAATTTAAAGTAGGTCGACTGGACGGACTTTAACTTGCTGTTACACTGAATTCATTCTGGATAAGGGTTTTCATAATCGTTGTAATTAATAGCCTTACACTCTTCACTCAGTCAGTCATCATATTTCATATATTTTCTTGCTTAAAACTTTTAAAAAAATGCCTTCTTGAAAGATGGTGCTGGTGCTATCTTACTTTTCGAAAAGCAGAGCCGGTTGTCAGTGTTCCACGGAAGCGTTTTCAATCCGTGTATACTTTAAATGATATGGTCCAGCCACTCCTGGTTGTCAGAGAATTTTGAGAAGTTCCTCTCCCACCTACTCCAGTAATAAAATATAAAATCTGCTGCTGGGTAAAAACCTGCTCCACCCCACACTCATCCGCAATATTCAATATTCTTCTTCCTGCTCCACCTGACACCCATCCACAATATTCAATATTCTTTTTCCATGCTCCACCTCACACCCATCCACAATATTCAACATTATTCTTCTGTGCTCGACCCCACACCCATCCACAATATTCAATATTCTTCTTCCCTGCTCCACCCCACACCCATCCACAATATTCAATATTCTTCTTCTCTGCTCCACCTGACATCCATCCACAATATTCAATGTTCTTCTTCTCTGCTCCACCCAACACCCATCCACAATATTCAATATTCTTCTTCCATGCTCCACCCAACACCCATCCACAATATTCAATATTCTTCTTCCCTGCTCCACCCCACACCCATCCACAATATTCAATATTCTTCTCTGCTCCACCCGACACCCATCCACAATATTTAGTATTCTTCTTCCCTGCTCCACCCAACACCCATCCACAATATTCAATATGCTTCTTCCCTGCTCCACCCAACACCCATCCACAATATTCAATATTCTTCTTCCCTGCTCCACCCCATACCCATCCACAATATTCAATATTCTTCTTCCATGCTCCACCCGACACCCATCCACAATATTCAGTATTCTTCTTCTCTGCTCCACCCGACACCAAACCACAATATTCAATATCCTTCTTCCCTGTTCCACCCAACACTCATCCACAATATTCTTCTTCCCTGCTCCACCCCACACCCATCCACAATATTCAATATTCTTCTTCCCTGCACCACCCAACACCCATCCACAATATTCAGTATTCTTCTTTTCTACTCCACCCCAAACCCGGTCAGTCACCCACAGTTTTTCAAAACTTTTCTTCCCTGCTCCACCCCACACCCACTCATCCACCATATATTTTTTTTTTCCTAAATATTTCAAAAAATGTCTTAGCCAATTGTTCCAGATGGTAAACACAAAATGTAGTAAGTGACCTTAACCAAGTAGGTGTGTTTTTCAGATGGGAGGGGGAAGGAGTGAATGAAGTAGGGAAGAATAAAGCTACAGGAGATGTCCTCATCAAAATCAATCCTAAATTCTACAGACCTACTGAAGTGGTAAGTTTGCTTGTGATGCTCTCAAGGAAGGTTTGTTTTTCACCTTTTGGGGAGCCTATTAAGAAAAATAAAAAATGTATTTTTGCTATAATTTAATTTCTTCTGTTTGTTTTCCTAGCTACTTAACTGTTGTTTCTTGTTGGTCTATCTGTATTCAGAGTCTTTCAGTTTATAGGTTGACTGTTCTATTTTCTAAGCTTGTCCGTCCATCCATCTGTTATTGCTTGACAATATAATTAATAGCCCCGCTTTCACAAAGTGAAGTGGGGGCTATATTGGAATCACGCTGTCCGTAATGTCTCGTCCTTTTGCCTTACACATTTTTGGGTCACCTGCGTAGCATAGCAAACACTTAGGGATCACTTTGTCTGTCATCGTCATCACACTAACCTGCAGCCTAACCTTGGCCATAGCTTGAAAAATATTTGACCTATGTTCATAAAACTTCACACACATCTTCATCTTACCTCAAGGAATGTCTGATTTTCATTTTGGCAGAGTTATACTTTAACCTGCAACCAAGCTCATAAAATAAACTAACCAGAGGCACATGGCAGGCAACACAAGTGTTCTGTGCTTATACCCCTGCTTTAACAAAGTAAAGTGGGGGCTATATAGGAATCACATTGTCCGTAACGTCGCGTCACATCCTGTTGTGTAACAAATTTTTGTCCCGTCGCATCGCATAACACTTTCTTATTACAAGCATTTCTCAAATAGTTTTGAATGGGTTGTTCTCAAACTTCATATACTCATAACAACTGATGACCTTATGTCGCTTTACATCACCCATGGTTGATTGCCTAATTTATACATAATTATGGCCATTGATTGACTTCATATGTTCCACTCTGATATTGTATAATGACCTGTAACACAATTTTTCTCAAACATTTTCAAATTGATTGTTCCCTAACTTCATGTACACATAACAACTGATGACCTTATGTCCCTCTACATCACACATTCTTGATTGCCTAATTTATTTACAGAATTATGGCCCTTTGTTTGACTTAAAAAATGTCATTCTTATATTGTATAATGTCCTGTATTAAACCCATTTTTTCTCAAACATTTTCGAATGGATTGTTCCCAGATTTCATATATGCATAACAACCGATGACATTATGTCCCTCTACATCATACATTGTTGATGCCTAATTTATTATAGAATTATGGCCCTTTGTTTGACTTAGAATTTTCCACTTTATAATGAACTTCATATGACTTTCACTTCAAAGTTTTCATGGATTGTTTTTACTCTTGACATACAGTTCACACATGATGATATGATGTGTCTCTGCAGAATAATGGACCTTTGTTTATTAAAAAATTAACAAATATTTTATACATTTATCATTTGTTTATTATTCTTGATTTGCCCTTCCTCATCGGCTATATCAAAAAAGCGGGGTTTTTCATCACCATCAGTGATAGTTACAGTTTGTCTAGTCTTTTTCCTTTTAAGCTTGTCTGCGGTCTTTCTGTTTGTCTCTATTCTTTCTTGACAGTATTTTATTGTCTAATCTGTTTTCTTTAAGCTTGGCCGTCTGTCAGTCAGTCACTGTGTGTCTATGACCGCTGAGATCGTGTAATATTTGTTAAGCTCAGTCACGAATGTGGAGCATATGGTGTTACCCTTGTCCACCTGTCCGTCCTTCCGTCCGTCCGATGATCAGTACAAAAGAATTTTGCATTTAAGTTTTTTGTCTGTTTCTCAGACAGTGGAAGTGTAAAGTTTTCAGACTTCACACATGTTTACATCTACATGACACTAGTATGTTCCTAAGAAAAGTAGGTCAATATGAAAGACCTTTACCAAATTTTTGAACTTTGTTAATTTACATTAAAGTTTTACATCAGAAGCCGTAGAGCTTTCAAACTTCACACATGTTAACAACTACATGATAATGGTAGGTAGGAAAAGTAGGTCAGTATGAATAAGCATGACCTACTTTTTTGCACTTGTTAATGTACATAAAATTCTACATTCTTGTTGTTTTTTAAGGTCATCAATAAGAAGCCAATAGCTACGGTATACAGATTTAAACTTTTTATCACTTCTACAAAAAGAAGGTCCATTAGAATGACATTTACCTACTTTTCATACTCTGTTAATTTAGTTGATTTCTCATACAATAACAGCCATGCAGCGTTCAAACTTCATACACACTAACATCTACATGACAACAACATGTACCTAGTAAATGAAGGTCAGTGAGAATGACCTTGACATACTGACACACTAATTAAAACTATTTATGTCTTGACAGCGCTACGGCTGGGCATCCCTGTCCCGTGGACACATTTTCTCTTTATGTCTAGTTTACATTTCCCAGGGTATTTTTTTTATTATTATATCCCAGAGAATGTTAGTGCAATTTATAAAACTTTAAAATACACACAGGACCATTATATCAGACAATATCCTAATTGGATTTTAAACCATCTACTAAACAAAACTTCAAGTATCAACATTTCTTTATTTCACCCTTTTTGTTCCACAGTTAAGAAAATAACAATGAAAAGGCTTATGTTTTTGAAGGCTGTATCAAATCTAATAAAAACAAATTATTTTAGTGTTTAAACACTTTTGTAAGTTAGCCATTACTTAAATAAATTAATTGTTACACTAATGTAAATACAAAAATATATATTTATTTCCCCCAAACACTGAATTGAATTGTGCCAAAGTCTTATTGCTTTATTTAATGGTTTATGTGTATTTAATGTAATGTTGAGGTTATTCCGTTAGCAGTTGTATGTTTAAGTCAAATACCCAAATAAATGTGCTATTCGTGACAATAAGCAGTTTAAATATAAGATTTTGTTTCGAAATTATGAGAAGCAAAATGAATAGGTTGTCCGTTAAAATTTTGGCATTTCCTTTCTAAATATTGATACATTCTAATTGACTTATGTTTAATAATGCCGTTAGTATATAAATATGGTTAACAAAGCGTGTAAGAATGAAGAATTTTGTATTTGTCCACTGCAATTAGAGACAAACATGTAAACAGAAAAGGTAGTGACACTTGTATGAATTTATTACTTTAATGTAAATAAAGGAAATAAAAATTTAAAATGTCAACTATTAGTATAAAAAAAACCTGCCAAATTTCACAACAGAGTCATTACAGCAGTTTTACTCCATGTATGGGTTTGATCCCCATCAGGATCGTACCGAAGACTAGTAGCTTCCTTGCTCGACGTTCAGCATATAAAGGGTAGCAGTTTAATACCCAGTCTAATGAGGCTTATTAGGTACTATATAATTATCATATGCATAATTGACTTCAATATGTTTGATATAATTACACGGCAGATACAATTAGATTGAAGTTTGAGAGCTTCATTGATAAATTGGCCTTTCTTTATAACCCCGCTTTCACAAAGTGATGTGGGGGCTATATAGGAATCACGTTGTCCATAACATCGTGTCGAGTAACACATTTTGTCCTGTCCCGTTGCGCAACACATTTTTGTCCCATCGCGTTTCTTAAACAGTTTTGAATGGGTTGTACCCAAACGTCTTATACTCAAAGCAACTGATGACCTTATGTCCCTCTACATCACCCATGGTTGGTTGCCTAATTTATTACAGAATTATGGCCCTTTGATGAACTTAGAATAAAAAATGCAGGGTTATTCATCAGCTTCAGTGATAGTTCTAGTTTTCATTAGAGACTCCGCAGAAAAACACACATTCAGTTTATCTTAATCAGTCGGATTAATACACTATAGCTCCGGCATGTCTTATAGGGTAATACTTAGCACACTCGGTGAGAAAATGGGTTTCATCTTCAGTAGAGTTCTGGTCAAACTGCTTACATAGTCTCAGTTTTGTCATATCTTCATTGTGTAGTATCGGCCTCCAACACAAAATACATATTGATAATACTGTCAAACCTGTATTAAAATACATCTAAAGGAAAGAGCAATTGTGCCCTCTTAATGCAGGTACACAAATAGTCTCTTAATACAGGTCAATTTAAATTTAAAAAAAAATGCAATTGTTTGAAGAGCAAATTTGGCCTCTTAACACAGGTAATCTCTAAAAGCAGGTGGTCTCCTAATAGAGGTGGACTATTAACCAAGTTTGCCTGTATATTTATAAAGTTCTTGTCTTACTTCTAGGGTCATAATAAAATAAACCATACTTAGCAGTGTATTAGCCAGCCAACCGTGCAGCCGTCTTTTGCACGGCTGTTTTGAAAAATAGCGGCCTATATTTGGAGTGGGTTAAAAAAATACTTTAATGATCTAAAATGCACCTTTTTCACCTTTATCTGTGAAAATAAATTACCCAAGAGACACCACTTGTCGCAAAGTGGCGCGTTAACGCGTGTTAGCAAATTATTTTGTACAACCTGTTTGCATAATTGTACACCCAGTTTTTGAATTTCTGCCTAATACACTGATACTTAGTGATTCGTTTTCTAAACCAATTGTGTTTAATGTCTTCACTGTCCTATAATAGGGTAAATGTGGCTTCTTTGAATAAATTGAGTAATGAACTGCCTGTAGCAGTTTTAAATTCGAATAATTGAAACATGTGGCCAATTTCTCTGTTACAATACTAACTGCCTTGTTTGCTCATCAAATAATTATTTATTACCAGAGTAAACTCTCAACTTCTGTTAATACCCGTGGGTCGTATTCCTGTGCAAATAGCTTGGGTAAATTATCTAAAATAACTCGAATAAATACAGATATTAAGACAGTAATCTTTGTGAGAAATAGCCTGATGAAAGCTAATGGCAAAACAAACACCGCCCATGGTTATACTGATAAAAAAATACATGATCACTGTAACAGAAGAGTGTAAAAGCATTCAGGTTAAAAAGGGGTTGCATGAAACACGAGCAGTGCCAAATGGTGATCACAGTTTCTACTAGTTTTGGTCAGGAATGAAACACACCCAACTTTGATTGGTGATCACAGTTTCTACTAGTTTTGGTCAGGAATGAAACACACCCAACCTTGATTGGTGATCACAGTTTCTACTGGTTTTGGTCAGGAATGAAACACACCCAACTTTGATTGGTGATCTCAGTTTCTACTAGTTTTGGTCAGGAATGAAACACACCCAACTTTGATTGGTGGTCACAGTTTCTACTAGTTTTGGTCAGGAATGAAACACACCCAACTTTGATTGGTGATCACAGTTTCTACTAGTTTTGGTCAGGAATGAAACACACCCAACTTTGATTGGTGATCACAGTTTCTACTAGTTTTGGTCAGGAATGAAACACACCCAACTTTGATTGTTGATCACAGTTTCTGCTAGTTTCGGTCAGGAATGAAACACACCCAACTTTGATTGGTGATCACAGTTTCTACTAGTTTTGGTCAGGAATGAAACACACCCAACTTTGATTGGTGATCACAGTTTCTACTAGTTTTGGTCAGGAATGAAACACACCCAACTTTGATGGTGATCACAGTTTCTACTAGTTTAGGTCAGGAATGAAACACACCCAACTTTGATTGGTGATCACAGTTTCTACTAGTTTTGGTCAGGAATGAAACACACCCAACTTTGATTGGTGATCACAGTTTCTACTAGTTTTGGTCAGGAATGAAACACACCCAACTTTGATTGGTGATCACAGTTTCTACTAGTATTGGTCAATAATATGAAACACAACTTTGATTGGTGATCACAGTTTCTACTGGTATAGATCAAGAATATGAAACACAACTTTGATTGGTGATCACAGTTTCTACTAGTATTGGTCAAGAATATGAAACACAACTTTGATTGGTGATCACAGTTTCTACTGGTATTGGTTAAGAATATGAAACACAACCAACTTTGATTGGTGATCACAGTTTCTACTAGTATTGGTCAAGAATATAAAACACAACCAACTTTGATGATCACAGTTTCTACTAGTATTGGTCAAGAATATGAAACACAACCAGCTTTGATTGGTGATCACAGTTTCTACTAGTATTGGTCAAGAATATAAAACACAACCAACTTTGATTGGTGATCACAATTTCTACTAGTATTGGTCAAGAATATGAAACATAACCAACTTTGATTGGTGATCACAGTTTCTACTAGTATTGGTCAAGAATATAAAACACAACCAACTTTGATTGGTGATCACAATTTCTACTAGTATTGGTCAAGAATATGAAACACAACCAACTTTGATGATCACAGTTTCTACTAGTATTGGTCAAGAATATGAAACACAACCAGCTTTGATTGGTGATCACAGTTTCTACTAGTATTGGTCAAGAATATGAAACACAACTTTGATTGGTGATCACAGTTTCTACTAGTATTGGTCAAGAATATGAAATACAACTTTGATTGGTGATCACAGTTTCTACTAGTATTGGTCAAGAATATGAAACACAACCAACTTTGATTGATGATCACAATTTATACTCGTATTGGTCAAGAATATGAAACATAACCAACTTTGATTGGTGATCACAGTTTCTACTAGTATTGGTCGAGAATATAAAACACAACCAACTTTGATTGGTGATCACAATTTCTACTAGTATTGGTCAAGAACATGAAACACAACCAACTTTGATGATCACAGTTTCTACTAGTATTGGTCAAGAATATGAAACATAACCAACTTTGATTGGTGATCACAGTTTCTACTAGTATTGGTCAAGAATATGAAACATAACCAACTTTGATTGGTGATCACAGTTTCTACTAGTATTGGTCGAGAATATAAAACACAACCAACTTTGATTGGTGATCACAATTTCTACTAGTATTGGTCAAGAACATGAAACACAACCAACTTTGGTGATCACAGTTTCTACTAGTATTGGTCAAGAATATGAAACACAACCAACTTTGATTGGTGATCACAGTTTCTACTAGTATAGGTCAAGAATATGAAAAACAACCAACTTTGATTGGTGATCACAGTTTCTACTAGTATTGGTCAAGAATATGAAACACAACCAACTTTGATTGGTGATCACAGTTTCTACTAGTATAGGTCAAGAATATGAAAAACAACCAACTTTGATTGGTGATCACAGTTTCTACTAGTATTGGTCAAGAATATGAAGCAACCAATTTCGAAGAGTGGTCATCACGTTTTCTACTAGCTTGTCAAGAATGAAACAAACAATTACTAATGGTGATCAAAAGTTTCTACTAGTTTTGGTCAAGAATGAAACACACCTAACTTTGAATGATGATCAAAATTTCTACTAGTTTTGGTCAAAAATATGAAGCAACCAATTAAAAATGGTGATATCAAAATTTCTATTAGTTTTAGTCAAGAATGAAACATGGTCAATGTTGAATGGGAATCAAAATTTCTACTAGTTTTGATCAAGAATATGAAGCAGCCTAATGTCTACTAGTATTGGTCAAGAATATAAAACAAACAATTAGGAATGGTGATCAAAAACTTCTACTAGATTTAGTCAAGAATGAAACACGATTAACGTTGAATGGTCATCAAAATGTCTACTACTTTTGATCAAGAATATGAAACAACCAATTACCTATAGTAAACAAAATTACTACTAAGTTTTAGTCAAGAATAACGTTCATCGAATGGACGAAATAAAAGGTTTGTAGACATATTAAAGAGGCTTGCCTGCATATACCGTTCATAAAATGAATTGTTAGATACAAAATAAAATTCTGTGATTGTGGTTATGTTTAACTTTTATAAGACGATAAAAAAAATTATGTTTGTCTGTTAAACAATATAATTATATGCATGTACATTTCAATGGTTACATTCAAAATGTATATAATCATTTCACATTTAGTGTTATCTCTGGTTAATTCCGGGATCTCTCTCTTTAATCCAGAGTTAAAATTATCAAACTATATATCTGTCAGTATCTAGGGTACATCCCCAATCTTATTAATGTAGTATAAACAAAACTTACTTTCCTGTTAACCAAATATACACAGTATCTTTTTCATACATAAACATATCACTAGCTTGAGGCACTTGCCAGGATGCTAAGCTTGCAGTTGATGCTAATCCAGTAAACACACACAAGTTGGATGTATTGCTACAACCAACATTTCCAAAAATCACAGGCATGATTGCTGATACAAACAGGCTCAGAACTTCTACTAATGACATATGCCCAAAAATCACAGGCATGATTGCTGATACGAACAGGCTCAGAACTTCTACTAATGACTTATGCCCAAAAATCACAGGCATGATTGCTGATACAAACAGGCCCAAAACTTCTACTAATGACATATGCTCAAAAATCACAGGCATGATTGCCGATACAAACAGGCTCAAAACTTCTACTTATGACTTACGCCCAAAAATCACGTGCATGATTGCTGATACAAGCAGGCTCAGAACTTCTACTAATGACATATGCCCAAAAATCACAGGCATGATTGCTGATACAAACTGGCCCAAACTTCTAATGAAATATGCCCAAAAATCACAATTGACATGTCGCGATTACTTAGATTACTTAGATATCTCTGCCCTGTTGTTGATGTCGGAGTATATTGACAATATGTTATATTATAACATAGTTGCACGTGCTTTATTATACAGTGACGCGTGCTGTTGTTTGTCGGAGGTATCGTTTTGGTTTGATTGGTTGAAGAGGATAAATGATTGACAACTGGTGACATGTTAATTGGTTGCTATTACAGAAATCACATCATTGATTGCTTTCACATACTTTCCCAAAAATCACTGAATGAATTGCTTTTATAGATCAAAATCTCAGATATTATTTCTTTGAAATAAATGGCCAAAATTCATATTGTATTGCTGTTACAGACAATAAATGTTGTTTATTCATGATGACTTAGTTTATGAACTGCACACCATATTTGCAGGGGTGATGTTATTTATTATACAATTGAAAACATACACTTTTATTTAATTCTTGATGAACATGTACAAAAATGGATGTTTGAAACACAATTTATGTTTACAGGAAGAGTTGCTAGGAGACTGTACAAAAGCAAAAACAAAGCTAGGCTGGAAGGTCAACTATGACTTTGATGTAAGTTATTGCTCTTCAGTATTGTTTCATTATAGTTTCCGTAATGTACTGGTATCTGTATAGTTTTTGTATAGTTTCATATAGTTTCCATATAGTTTCTGTATAGTTTTATATAGTTTCAGTATAGTTTCCATAAAGTATCTGTACAGTTTTTGTATAGTTTCCTATACATAAAGTTTGTATATAATTCTGCATAGTTTCTGTATAGTTTCCTATACATAAAGTTTCTGTATTGTTTCTGTATATTTTTTGTATAGTTTCAGTATAGTTTCTGTATAGTTTCTGTTTTTGTATAGTTTCTGTATAGTTTCGTATAGTTTCTGTATAGTTTCCATGTAGTTTCCTACATAAAGTTTCTGTTTAGTTTCAGTATAGTTCCGCATAGTTTTTGTATAATTTGCTTACAGTTTTCGTATAGTTTCTATATAATTTCAGCATAGTTTCTGTATAGTTTCCTATACATAAAGTAAGTACCTGTATTGTTTCTATATAGTTTTTGTATTGTTTTGTATAGTTTCCGTATAGTTTCTGTATAGTTTCTGTATAGTTCATGTATAGTTTCTGTATAGTTTCCTACGTAAAGTTTCTGTTTAGTTTCATTATAGTTTCCGTATAGTTTCTGTATAGTTTTGAGTAGTTTGCTTATAGTTTCCGTGTAGTTTCTGTATAGTTTCCATATAGTTCCCATATTGTTTCTGTAAAGTTTTGTATAGCTTCTTTATAGTTTCTGTATAGTTTCATTATAGTTTCCATATAATTTCCGTATAGTTTCATTATAGTTTCCGTATAGTATCAGTATAATTTCCGTATAGTTTCAGTATAGTTTCCATATAGTTTCCATATTTATTTACATCTGAATTAAATTTAATTCATGTTATAAATTATAATTTTTAATCCAAATTGAATCAAGCTGTTCATTACCGGTTTCTCACTTTATTTCTTAAATATATTTTTTAAGTAACAATTTTTTAGATAATAAATAATTAAATAAATTTAGCTCATATATAATATATATTTTTCACATAACTTGCAGTATGCGAGTGTAATAAAGCCATGATATATTTATCATTACACTAGTGAAATAAATATGCAAATGAAGGCAGAATCTTCG
Organism: Cyrtodaria siliqua; assembly: GCA_037043455.1. Classification (NCBI taxonomy): domain Eukaryota; kingdom Metazoa; phylum Mollusca; class Bivalvia; order Adapedonta; family Hiatellidae; genus Cyrtodaria; species Cyrtodaria siliqua. Next base: position 66,561 of record JAWPHD010009500.1, read on the forward strand.
TTGTGTCCATTCAGCTTGAAGTACATCTGAATTGTCTCATTGATTTCTGTAACCTTTAAAATACCAGGTAAAGGACATTGACGAAGTAGTTTCGTTGTCCGGCATGATATGCAGCAGACAGAATCAACATACAGCATCCTCATATGTAATGTCATCGTACGACAACACTATCAGTAGGCAGCTACAGTAATTAATGTTTGTTAGGAGGTGCTTTTTTTGAGTTATGTGATAAATAGAATCTCACATTCGTGCCTAGTTACTATTGAATTTATAAAATCCTTGAGTAAAGTTGATGCTCGGCACAGTCTCACATCATATAATTTTATCCTTTTCGTTTAATTAATTCAGTATTAAGCAGGCACTTATGTAAGATCCTCTATGTACGGTATAGTTGTCCATGTTTGCCGTGGTGCTTAGCCACTACATGTTATGTACTGTCTATAAATATTCCATATTTTGCACTTGTAGACATTGGTTGGTGAAATGGTGGAATCCGATCTAGCCTTAATGAGATCCAGGCCAACAGCATAATGTTACAGGTATGTTAGGTGTCCTCGACTGCAGGGTTGACAGGCACAGGCCATATATACTCACAGCGATCATTGAAGACCGACCTTTCTGATATTATATAATTTATTATATATTATTTGATATTTTCGGATATAGGTTGAGAACTTTTAATTAAAATGGTATTATGATAGCAGTTTTCACAAGGGTTTGCAGAACATTTTGTGAAATGCACAATCGTTATGTTAAAACTTTTCTGTAGGCAGTATTTTGTGCTGTCATGATACATAACTAGTTTACTTCTTATATTCCTATCAACTTAAAAGAAATATTAAACTCTTTAAAAAAAAAAAGTTATCTATTCATCTCTTAATGGATTCTTTTCTTTTTTCTTTTCGCAGATGGACTAGGATATCAAATTTTGGGATCAATGAAATACCAAAAGAAGCAACACATTTCCACACTCACAAAACTTAGCAGAATATTGTGAAAGGATTTGAAAAATATTCATTCCAGCAAAGGGACACATGCACTCTTTGGTGAAGGAGCCGATTAAAGGGAAGCAATCTCAGCACCTCTTCAAAAATGGAGACCAGAATATATTCATCATTTATTAAAGGGACACAATTCATCATTTATTAGAGGAAAATACCAACTTCATTAATTTACTCGTTAAACATATTTTATTGCATAACAGTTGGGTTGGTCACAAATTTTCACAATATTTAGTTACATCCCTTCCCATAATCATTTTGTTAAATACACTCACTGCAAGTAATTTTCAACAAGAATTAATCCTATATACACATTTCTTTAAAAAACAGGATACGGCAAACAATGAAATCCAGTTATGTAGAGATACATTGGATTTTGAAATGTACAGCATTCATACGTCTACATTGCAAAACCATTTAGCATGTTTACTGTAGCAAGTTTATGGCTATAAGAAATATAGACATTTTTATGAATCCAGAAATGTGATAAAAACCTTAAGCTCAAGCCTTTAGTTGTATGTGCATGTGTTAAAAAATAACTTCTGTTGGAAAATCCTGCTTTGTCTAATATATTTAGGTTTTACATGTAGAAATAGAGCAATGGTGCTTAGGGATATTCCATTTAAATAAACCCGGGACCCCAGAAAGGCAATTTAATGTACATCTATGGGTGAACCATATATTCCAGAATTCGGTTCTTTAAACACAATTTTGCAAGTATGGGTGGGTGTTCAATTTCAAAAGTGCCTTCCTGGTGTCCCATATCTTTTAATGGTAGAGCCCTTATTGGGTGTGCAGTCCTGGTATACATTCCACCTCGTGGTCATGGTCCATATTGGACAATGTGTATTATCTGTGCAGTCCTGGTATACATTCCACCTCATGGTCACGGTCCATATTGGACAATGTGTATTGGGTGTGCAGTCCTGGTATACATTCCACCTCGTGGTCATGGTCCATATTGGACAATGTGTATTGGGTGTGCAGTCCTGGTATACATTCCACCTCTTGGTCATGGTCCATATTGGGTTTGCAGTCCTGGTATACATTCCATCTAATGGTCATGGTCCATATTGGACAATATGTATTGGGTGTGCAGTCCTGGTCATGAATAGCCTTGCTAGTCATAGATGAGCATGAAGGACTTGTCATGAATAGCCTTGCTAGTCATAGATGAGCAGGAAGGACTTGTCATGAATAGCCTTGCTAGTCATAGATGAGCATGAAGGCCTTGTCATGAATAGCCTTGCTAGTCATAGATGAGCAGGAAGGACTTGTCATGAATAGCCTTGCTAGTCATAGATGAGCAGGAAGGACTTGTCATGAATAGCCTTGCTAGTCATAGATGAGCAGGAAGGCCTTGTCATGAATAGCCTTGCGAGTCATAGATGAGCAGGAAGGCCTTGTCATGAATAGCTTTGCTAGTCACAGATGAGCATGAAGGCCTTGTCATGAATAGCCTTGCTAGTCATAGATGAGAAGGAAGGCCTTGTCATGAATAGCCTTGCTAGTCATAGATGAGCAGGAAGGACTTGTCATGAATAGCCTTGCTAGTCATAGATGAGCATGAAGGCCTTGTCATGAATAGCCTTGCTAGTCATAGATGAGCAGGAAGGACTTGTCATGAATAGCCTTGCGAGTCATAGATGAGCAGGAAGGCCTTGTCATGAATAGCCTTGCGAGTCATAGATGAGCAGGAAGGCCTTGTCATGAATAGCTTTGCTAGTCACAGATGAGCATGAAGGCCTTGTCATGAATAGCCTTGCTAGTCATAGATGAGCAAGAAGGACTTGTCATGAATAGCCTTGCGAGTCATAGATGAGCAGGAAGGCCTTGTCATGAATAGCCTTGCGAGTCATAGATGAGCAGGAAGGCCTTGTCATGAATAGCCTTGCGAGTCATAGATGAGCATGAAGGCATTGTCATGAATAGCCTTGCGAGTCATAGATGAGCAGGAAGGCCTTGTCATGAATAGCCTTGCTAGTCACAGATGAGCATGAAGGCCTTGTCATGAATGGCCTTGCTAGTCATAGATGAGCAGGAAGGCCTTGTCATGAATAGCCTTGCTAGTCATAGATGAGCAGGAAGGACTTGTCATGAATAGCCTTGCTAGTCATAGATGAGCATGAAGGCCTTGTCATGAATAGCCTTGCGAGTCATAGATGAGCAGGAAGGCCTTGTCATGAATAGCCTTGCTAGTCATAGATGAGCATGAAGGCGTTGTCATGAATAGCTTTGCGAGTCATAGATGAGCAGGAAGGCCTTGTCATGAATAGCCTTGCTAGTCATAGATGAGCATGAAGGCGTTGTCATGAATAGCCTTGCTAGGCAGAATCATTGTCATATTCAGCCTTGATAGCCATAGATGAAAATGAAGGCAGAATCATTGTCATATTCAGCCTTGCTAGCCATAGATGACAATGAAGGCAGAATCATTGTCATATTCAGCCTTGCTAGCCATAGATGAAAATGAAGGCAGAATCATTGTCATATTCAGCCTTGCTAGCCATAGATGAAAATGAAGGCAGAATTATTGTCATATTCAGCCTTACTAGCCATAGATGAAAATGAAGGCAGAATCATTGTCATATTCAGCCTTGCTAGCCATAGATGAAAATGAAGGCAGAATCATTGTCATATTCAGCCTTGCTAGCCATAGATGACAATGAAGGCAGAATCATTGTCATATTCAGCCTTGCTAGCCATAGATGAAAATGAAGGCAGAATCATTGTCATATTCAGCCTTGCCAGCCATAGATGAAAATGAAGGCAGAATTATTGTCATATTCAGCCTTACTAGCCATAGATGAAAATGAAGGCAGAATCATTGTCATATTCAGCCTTGCTAGCCATAGATGACAATGAAGGCAGTATCATTGTCATATTCAGCCTTGCTAGCCATAGATGAGAATGAAGGCAGTATCATTGTCATATTCAGCCTTGCTAGCCATAGATTAAAATAAAGGCACAAAATGTCAATGGTTTGCAGAGACTCGGTTCCGATAAAAACAATCCAGATCTTCACCGAATACCCATGAATTATTTTCATAATCTTCATCCATCACTAGAGGAGAGGTTGGAGGTGGGAACTGTGTTACAATTACAGGATTTGTTAGGTATTATTATCCACTGTTTAAGTATTTAAGTACATGCCAGTTCATTTATTTTGTTTAATTTTACTTTGTCTTATAAAAGTTTTGGTGCAGGTAAAGTTATTTTATGTTAGCACTTCTTAAGGTATAAGGTATTATAACAAATATTTGCATTTTACATATATAAATATATATAAATGACTGTTCAAGTAAAACAAAAGTTAATTATTAGACAATGAAGATCCTAGAAAGAAGAAAATATATCAAGTAAATAAAGAGTTAATTCAGCAGGTGGAGTCGGGAATGTTTTTTCTTTCTTGATTAACCGAAAGAAGAAAAGAGCCTGATTCTGAAGTAAAACATTTTTTCATAAAAAAAAAAAAGTTATTTAATTGCTAACAATGAATTACACACGTTAATCCTTTTCATTATGTGGTTCAAAACTATAGTTCTAAGAGAAATTTCCAGCAATGACCTTTTACCATGACAATCTTTAAAGGGATACATAGCAATCTTGATATTAGTGTCTAACATTAGAATTAGCATCACGATTTATGTATCCCATTACGTGGTCCCGCATTAATCCCATTATGCGATGGGAAAGCTTATATTAGCAGGATTTTATAACGGATATTTAGACAATAAAACACTTTTAAAATCATTTTTTTACTGGAAAAATGTGATAACCTGTTTAAAATTAACTATTAAATGTTTTAATTTTACAATATGCAAACTTTTTAAGCCAAAATTAAGGTTTTATTTCATACCCCAACCAACTCTGTTTACCCTTCCTGGAGAAGGGGTTGGATGGGGTATGAAAGTTAATACTCGGACCACGTAATGCAGTATCATTTGGACTTCAAACTTGCCTGTATATAATTACATAACATTCCGGGTTTTTAGTTGTCTTCATTATTCTTGCTACCATAGGTTTAAATATATTATTGGTGCAATATAGTCAAAAGTTAGTAATATGCTAAAACAATTTGCTTTGTACTATACAGGTAATTAAACAAATGCAGGTTATTTAGGATAACTAACAGGAGGCTGTGAGTTTTACACAAATCAAGATTTCGCTTTAATATGAGTGGTAATTACCATTAGAGTAGGGACATAGCAGAGTGGGACTTATTATCATAGAAGCTTAACATAGCAGAGTGGGACTTATTATCATAGAAGCTTAACATAGCCATGGAGCACAATTATAGAGATGCAGGGGTGTAGTGTGGCATGCTCAAATAATCCTGGAGTAACACTGAAAATAAAAATAAAAATATTAAATCTAAACAATTAAAAAATACATTAAAAGCGAAGTGGGGAGTGGGTATAGGGCTATTTTTTATGAAAATTTATGTCATTAAATCTTGCTTAAGAGTGCATGAGAATGTCTCTGATTCAACAAGTTTACGTCTTCATTTTCAAATTTTCCCATGGAAGGTCCCCCAGACCCCCTACCAGCTGAAGGGTTAACCCCTACCACCCCCACCCCGATGAGATGTTGCAAAAATGGCCATGCTGCTAGTCTAGATCATCTGCTACGCTTGTTTTCAAGACAAACGTCTATAACAGTCCCCCTGAACAAAGTTTGATTTTTGCCGATACACTGGTAAAATTTCTGATTGGCTGAGACAGGAACACCTGCTTTCCAAAATATACAAAAAGGCAGAAAAACAATACATTTATTAACAACCAAAGAGGGAAACTTCATTATTATATCGAAAAACTAAATGCGGATGAACAGAAATACTTTAATAAAAAAATTAAAATTACGGTCAAATGCTTCCAGTTTGAAATTTATTTCTGCACAAACAGTCAAGACGTTTGTATTTACAATCAGGCATGGAAGGTGATCCAGACTACTATGCTGCACCCCTGGGATGCATGCATCATACAGTTAACATGGTACAGTGGGGATATATTTATATATAGTCATTACACAGTGTAATTATACGAATGTGTTTATCACAGTACTCAAATGCCAAATTGTCCGAACCAATCAGATTTATTCCGTAGTAGTTTCGTATAATATTTTTGAAAAATTTTAACATTGTATGGTTTAAAAATGTTGGGTAATATAAGGCTCGAACCCTGAACCTTCGGTTCAGTAGACACATAGTAGACAACGCTTTAAACGACTGCGCCAAAGTCGCAGTTGGCTTGTTGCGGTATTAAATAGTATATAACAAACGCCACAATCTGCAATCTGATTGGTTCCAATAATTTGGCATGTGAGTGATCTCTTATTATATGAATACAGCTGGGCAGAGCTCCGCTACAGGCAATACAAAGTATTATTTATTATGAAAGGCAATGTAGCAACACAGACAAACAATCTTTATTATTGAGAGTTCTGAAAATCTTGGAAAAAGATAAAAGAATTATCAAAATCGGATGATAAACAAGAAAAATATGATCATTTAAAGGTTCTGTTGAAACGTATATGGAAGCCGCCATTTTGAGAGCTATGACATCTTAGTTCTAAATGACCATACATGGAATATTTATAAATATGAACATTTATTGATTTATAGGAAAAAAATAACAGCAGTTGTATGAAAAATATGTATACTTAATGGCAATAGTGCTTTATATGAGCATTGAAGGATTTTGCATTCATTCGCAGTGATTTTCTTTGCTTTATATGATGTTATTATATGATATTTTAACAATATTCCTTGTATGGTAATTTGGAACTAGCATGTCCTCGTTCTCAGACTGGTGGCTCCCATATCCATTTTAAAACAACCTTCAAATGGTCATATATTTTTTGTTTATCATCCGATTTTGATGATTCTTTCACCTTTGCCCAAGTAATTCTTTCACCTTTTTCAGAACTCTCAAATAACAGAGCCGTTTGTTTGTGTCGTTCTATTCCCTTTAACTTTGTTGCATTTGTAATATTTGAGGACATTTTACAATTGTAATGGTATGATGTAAATTTACTTATAATTGTTGGGAAATAAAATTACTAGATTCAAACATGGTGTTATATTTTATTGTATTTCCATGTTGGTTATTATCAATAGAATAAACATCTTCTCTGAAACTAAAAGAGCAATATGTCTAATAGTAGACATGTCCCATAATCTGTAATAATGGTCTTCTAGCATTTGATTTGATGACCTTAGGGTAAAGTTGGTCCCGCCCTATGGGTGACTTGTTTTACATAGATGTATATACAGGTAAAATCTAGAAACATCTTCTCGACAAGACATAGAGCTCTCATATATTGCTTATATGGTCTGATACTAAATGTATTCAAATGGTGAATGTAGAGTTAAAGATATAGGGCAAATTGGTTGTTTTGCCAATACGGTTGGGACATCATTTTGGACACAAGGGGGCATAAGTGTCAACATCTAGGAGGAAATATAAAGAAAATCTTCTCTAATGCTGCTTTACAGGTGAGTGTTGGTTATTTCGCATCAGTTGACAAACACTTAGCTAACTTCATATATTGTTGTAAGATGTTTGCCAGTGCCCTCCTTTGCCTCTTGTAGTAACATCCAGATCAGCGTATTGGGTGATATGTGTTGAACATTTTCAGACACAATTTAATACTAGCTTAATCTGTTAATCACTTTAGTATCATCAGCTTAGAGATATTTAGTGGTAAAAAAATATATCCTACTTTCAAATATTCTGAATTTATCTAGTCCTAACTGAAAGTTGCTGTTAGTGTGGCATTTCTGATCCAAACATACCCGTACTGCTTTGTCCGAGCAATGGAATGGTGCACACTCTAATGTGCCGACCTGGTGGATTACCCACTCAACGGAATGGTCCACACTCTAATGTGCCGACCTGGTGGATTACCCACTTAATGGCATGGTCCACATTCTAATGTGCCGACCTGGTGGATTACCCACTCAACGGAATGGTCCACACTCTAATGTGCCGACCTGGTGGATTACCCACTTAATGGCATGGTCCACATTCTAATGTGCCGACCTGGTGGATTACCCACTCAACGGAATGGTCCACACTCTAATGTGAAGAAGTGGAGGATTACCCACTCAACGGAATGGTCCACACTCTAATGTGCCGATCTGGCGGATTACCCACTCAACGGAATGGTCCACATTCTAATGTGCCGACCTGGCGGATTACCCACTCAACGGAATGGTACACACTCTAATGTGCCGACCTGGGGGATTACCCACTCAACGGAATGGTCCACACTCTAATGTGCCGACCTGGCGGATTACCCACTCAACGGAATGGTCCACACTCTAATGTGCCGACCTGGCGGATTACCCACGCAACGGAATTGTCCACACTCTAATGTGCCGACCTGGCAGATTACCCACTCAATGGAATGGTCCACACTCTAATGTGACGACCTGGCGGATTACCCACTCAACGGAATGGTCCACACTCTAATGTGCAGAAGTGGAGGATTACCCACTCAACGGAATGGTCCACACTATAATGTGCCGACCTGGTGGATTACGCACTCAACGGAATGGTCCACACTCTAATGTGCAGAAGTGGAGGATTACCCACTCAACGGAATGGTCAACACTCTAATGTGCAGAAGTGGAGGATTACACACTCAACGGAATGGTTCACACTCTAATGTGCAGAAGTGGAGGATTACCCACTCAGCAGAATGGACCACACTCTATTGTGCCGACCTGGTGGATTACCCACTCAACGGAATGGTCCACACTCTAATGTGCCGACCTGGTGGATTACCCACTCAACGGAATGGTCCACACTCTAATGTGCAGAAGTGCAGGATTACCCTAGCAACGGAATGGTCCACACTCTAATGTGCCGCCCTGGTGGATTACCCACTCAACGGAATGGTCCACACTCTAATGTGCCGACCTGGTGGATTACCCACGCAACGGAATGACCCACGCAACGGAATCGTCCACACTCTAATGTGCCGACCGGGTGGATTACCCACTCAACGGAATGGTCCACACTCTTGTGTGCCGACCTGGTGGATTACCCAAGCAACGGAATGGTCCACACTCTAATGTGCCGACCTGGTGGATTACCCACTCAACGGAATGGTCCACACTCTAATGTGCCGACCTGGTGGATTACCCACGCAACGGAATGGTCCACACTCTAATGTGCCGACCTGGTGGATTACCCACGCAACGGAATGGTCCACACTCTAATGTGCCGACTTGGTGGATTACCCACGCAACGGAATGGTCCACACTCTAATGTGCCGACCTGGTGGATTACCCACTCAACGGAATGGTCCACACTCTAATGTGCCGACCTTGTGGATTACCCACGCAACGGAATGGTCCAAACTCTAATGTGCCGACCTGGTGGATTACCCACTCAACGGAATGGACCACACTCTAATGTGCCGAACTGGTGGATTATCCACGCAACGGAATGGCCCACAATCTAATGTGCAGAAGTGGAGGATTACCCACTCAACAGAATGGACCACACTCTAATGTGCCGATCTGGTGGATTACCCACTCAACAGAATGGACCACACTCTAATGTGCCGATCTGGTGGATTACCCACTCAACAGAATAGACCACACTCTAATGTTCCGACCTGGTGGATTACCCACGCAACGGAATGATCCACACTCTAATGTACCGACCTGGTGGATTATCCACGTGACGGAATGGTCCACACACTAATGTGCCGACCTTGTGTATACCCACGCAAAAGAACGGACCACTCTCCAATGTGCCGACAAGGTGGATTACCCACGCAACTGAATGGTCCACACTATAATGTGCCGACCTGGTGGATTACCAAGCAAAGGCATGGTCCCATCTTTAATGCGCCGACCTGGTGGATTACCCACTTGACGGAATAGTCCACATTCGAATGCACGCAGTAGCGGCGAACCTAGTAAGTTGTGTTCTAATGTGAGTCTGTAGTTTTTCAAACATACAATATCAAAAAAACAATGCTCCCATTAGGACATTGATATTGCGACTTAAAGGGTTAATTAGGATGAATTTAAAGACGGAAACATTATAGCGATAGAAGTGTTTGAAAATATCTTATACGTGCGATTTAAAGTATCCCGCCATCAACAGGCAAATTTTACAACATATGTTCACCGTTTCTAAACCTACTGATGATGAGGTATTGACATATTTTGAGAATCCAAACTCTATATACCGGCTTTTAAAGCCGGTATATATTAAAACGGTATCTATTAAAGCCGGTAAACGGCTTTAACCAGTCAGGAGAAATCCCAAAACTGGACCGTCGAATTAAGAGTTTTCAACTCATATTTCATTTTACGCATTCAATCTCGGATATTTTGAACAACGCGTGAACAAACCTATACTTCTAATCGGCACATTAAATTATTATAAGACCTGAACACCTGGACAGAGTTTTGATAAACGGGTTTGTAGTGTAATTTTGTCGTTATTTAGCGGGTTAGCTCAAGCGGAGACGTTAACAGGTGCTCGGTATTAGTCACTGAGTAAAGTTTCAAATATGTTTGAAAATAAACATCTTTTGTCAAAAAAAAGTTTGATACATTGAATTAATGTACCGTAGAGATTAGATCTCTAAATTGTCCGAGAATTGTATATTTTACGGATAATTTTCAATGTGTTTAAAAACTACCTGATCTTTATTTTAAGACTTAAACACTTTTAGCAATCCTTTGATGTGGTTTTAAGGGTCTGCAAGAAAATTGTTAGGAAATCGTTGAAGAGAAAAAGTTACGAGGAATTTGACTTAATTTAAGATAAGATTGTTTAAACGTCGTCTACTTGAACAAATTGAAATGAGGGACAAATAAACTATTGGTAATATGTTTATATTTTGGTTTAACTGCGGTGCGTTTGTAGATTTAAATTAAATGATAGATTAAATGAAACTTTTTAGATATTTTGAAAATCCTTAACATTTAAAACATATGCTGTTGTTTGGATAAGGAAAGTCGTTTGTAAAAATATTATTTAGCGTAAGAGAATGTCTCTTATTACACATTAAAGGTGTCTGACAATATGTACTGAATCTAGTTATGTATTTGAATGTGAATCACGTTTATTTAAACCGAAATTATAATTTTAATGTAAGAAACATATATTAAATCTGAACTCCATTTATTAAACATATTTATTATTATTATCATGCTAAACATGCTAATTTGATAAGAACTGTTAATTGTTTAAGGGCGGCCATTTTAAAACAGTGCTCCTGATTTTCAATATACTTTTCGTCAGATAGTTAACTCATCTTTAATTTAAGGGACTGTAGGCAATTTTGAACGCTGAAGGCATTTATAAAAAAAATAATAAAAAAATCTTATTAAAATCAGACCCTGTATCACGCTACGATACGCTACACACTGCGGGGAATCGACTGAAGTCACGTGGTTTTTTATGATAGGTACCACGGTTTTTTACGGTGTTTTGGCCTCGCTTCAGGTAAGAAAACTCTTAATTACTCATTCCATAGTGCGTCAATTTTAATTTGGAAAACGGCACGGAACCCAGAAAAATATGCTGAATCCACGACTATAAAGTTCATAAACGAGACTTATGCCGTTTTGAAGATTATTGAAGAAACCTTTTCAAAACAACACAATACTTCAGTGATAACAACCACGCTCTACTGCCAAAGTATCTCCGTTTTCCATTGTTTCAAGTTTTCTTGTGTTCATAGCTTTTATTTATATATAGCATTTCAATATTAAACGATTTATACATTGATTTAAAACAAAAGCAGATAATCTGAGATGAAACGAAGGAAACTGAAAGATGATATCGCCCACGCATAATAATTTATATGATATCGCCCACATCAAGTTTATTGTTATGTTTTAAGCAAGGTTTCTTTAATGTATTTGTAATATGCAATGGTTCTTAATTTCCCTTATATCGAGACCCTCTATTTGCATATATAATAAGAAGAACAGACGGTATTGAAATGTAAATATTTCCGACTTCTTCAATTTAATAATTTTAAATCGTAATTGGTGCGAAACGAGAACAAGTGCCTTTCTACTTGCATTAATTACAGTAATTTTCCATCTTACTGTCGTTTAAATGTCTCGTTAATTTATTTATTTATAACATTCAGATACTAATTCAATCAACTATACAAACAATAAGAGTGACATGTAATGTATTTATATATTTTTAGATGAATAAGACCAAGTGTGCACTGGTATGTAGGCACTGTGGTATCTCCTTGACTAGCAAAGGAGGGCTTCGAACACACGAGCTTCGGCATGTGGGTCAAGGAACGTTTACCCTGTGACAAGACGTTCTATAGTGCAGCAAACTTACAACGCCACCAGTGAGTAAATATTGCTAATAGTTGAGTCCGCATCTTTTGTTTTGTACAAACATATTACGTTTTGACATAGTTTACGAGTACTTCGTTTGATACGGCGAAAACGGAACGCCAAATCAATGTGAGGCGCGCCAGTCTCCTGGATAATAATGGAGGGTCCGACAAATCTTGAATTTTCGTGGTAGCTACCAGAAATTGAACTTGGTGGCCCGGAATGCGTGAGGCGGTCTCAATCTTCATTGGGTTAGTGTCGAGTGGGGTATTTTGAGTTTTTAAATCATTATTCGAGTTATCTGGGTAATGAAACCATTCTTCCATTGTGGACGCGTGGATTTAAATCTCATCTTGATTAATTAGCTGTAAAAACAGTGTTGACTAGAGCACTACACATGCAAATTTGTAGTAACCCAACTGACTCTCAATATAAATCTCTGGTAGCCCGCACATCAACTTTTGGTAGCCCGCGGGCTGGGTATGTGATATGTCTGACCCTGTTTAATATGATATTAATGTAAACTCGATAATTATTGACAAGGTTTCGTAAACTTCGCTATTAAAACAAACTGAGCGCATGTGAAAAATAAATATCACATCCACAAGGTCACTCACGAGAAAAACACTGTTCTGTTAATTTGAATGTTACTATGGGCGCATTTTCTGTAACCGTTCAATCTCTCTCTCAGTCTCTCTCCTCTCTCTCTCTCTCTCTCAATACCAAACGACACATGACCGCGTGTGCGATGATGATATTGTAAGATAGCTATGTAGTATGTATACTCCACACACAATTATGCTTTTATAAAAAAATTTTTTTAGAAATTAAATAAATCTATGTCCTCATCTTTTATTTTACTTTAAGGTGTGCAGTACATAAAGTGGAGAAAAACCACGTGTGTGTCAAGTGTGGTAAGGCCTTTGCCACGAATGCAGATTTACAAAAACATCGAAGAAGGGAAGAGGGAACTGGTTTGAAATGCGATGTGTGTGGCATGGTTCTCTCTTACAAATCAAAACTAAAAGATCACATGGATAAGCATAATAATAATAAAAGTCACCATTGTCCTGTGTGCAATAAAACATTCAGATATGCATCAAATTTGAGCAGGCACAAGACTGTACACACGTGAAAAATGCTGACTGTGGATGCAAAACATACAAGGTTTACAATTTCGCATTTACTCTTTGTAATTACAATGATGTATTAGTTAACCACATCTTTTCTTCAATCAGTATGGATTTACTGTAATAATAATACTTCAAAATGTAACCGGGAGTTCTGGAGCTACCTCCTATGTCACGTGACTACATGCACCTGTGATTTATAATGATTGTGTTAATCTGTGATTTATAATGATTGTTCTGATAGGATTTAAAAGGATTGTTCTGATCTGTGATTGATGATGATTGTGCTGATCTGTGATTTAAAAGGATTGTTGCTTACTTACATGTACACACTGAATCTTTCTTTTTTTATTTAACGATACAGTTTTTGTAATTTTTTAAGCAAATACGTACTCCACATTAAAATTAAATGTGTCCTAAATAACACGCGAGATATATGAATCACGGGTTTTTTCTTCTTTTATTTATCTATTTTGTCCTTGTTTTGCTAACAGTTGTTAGCATTGGCTGTCATGGTTATTATTTATAATCACGTTGAAATCTATTGTTCGTCATGCGGTAGCAATATCTTTTTGTATTTTATTATCTTAATAAATAAATAAATAAAACTGAGTATATTGTCAGCAGTGTTTTTATTATGTGTATCTTTTATATAACGTCAAGCAACGAATGCAATCTGTTTTGCCAAGCTATCTTGCTCAGACTATAAGTTAGAAGGTAATGCAGCATTAAATGTTAACATATATAAGCTCAACATGTTATCTTTGAATGTTGTTTTTTTAAAGAGAATGTAGGCATACAGCCACACTAGTGATAAATGTCATTTAAGCAAAGAAACTCACGGCAAATTAATGCAAAATGCTTTACTGGTCTTAGTACTATGCATTATTATTAGTACTTATGCATTGGCAAATACTGTCAAGAGCAGACATGGCATGTTTCAGAAACTGATCGATATAAATCGATATCGATATTATTATTAGTACTATGCATTATTATTAGTACTTATGCATTGGCAAATACTGTCAAGAGCAGACATGGCATGTTTCAGAAACTGATCGATATAAATCGATATCGATATTATTATTAGTACTATGCATTATTATTAGTACTTATGCATTGACAAATACTGTCAAGAGCAGACATGGCATGTTTCAGAAACTGATCGATATAAATCGATATCGATATTATTATTAGTACTATGCATTATTATAAGTACTTATGCATTGGCAAATACTGTCAAGAGCAGGCATGGCATGTTTCAGAAACTGATCGATATCATACAGGAAGGCTATGATAGCACTTATAGCGTAAACATATTTTCCTTTTCGCCAATTTGCGTCTCCCCCTCTTTATATGAATTTTGCTGTACAATACTCTTTTTTACGTTCCAGTTCTTTAACTGAATGAATGTTTTCAGAAATCTCCTTTAATGCCTTGTGTAAAATCTTACACAGATTTTGTTTTAATTCTGTTGTTAGTTAAATGGCTTCACGTTGATTGTCAAGCTGGTGTAGTTGGTCTATAAACATGTTTATTTCATTGATACTATTATCAAGAAATTCCGTTGGTTCCTTCAATGTGACCCCATTTTCAAAACCTAACAAATCAACATCTCCAGAACTCTCAGTTAGTCCTTGCTTCAGCTTTTTTCCATCATACGTAAGGCATGATGATTGGTGCTCTGCATTACTGCTTAACGTGGACATAATATCTTGGAATATTCCTGGTTTTCGTTTTCCGCTCTCGCCGTACGGGCAGAACGATCGCAAAACCTTTTGGTCTGGGATTGCAAAATTTATTGATGATTCTGCAGGGCAATATTTGCCCTTCTCTGTTAAACCCTGCACAACATCTGAATCATTTTTATAACCCCCAAGAAAATTAACAAATCGTCCTCCAAATAAGCGCCATCTTACATTCCAGATTTTTTTGTCTCTTCCGAGTATCTCATTTGTGTAGTATTCTTCAAATTAAACCGGCGTACAACATCAATCCAAAGGAGAAACGAGATATTGTTTAATGGAAATTGTCCAGATACAACCTGTTTGAAGAATACGTACATAACATCTTCGACCCCATCCACTTCTGCCAATTTTTTCATTACCTCCGGCAACAGACGTTGCATTTCTTCGTTCATTTTCTTTTTCATTTCATTGTCGCTATTTTCAGACGTCTTCAAGCATGCCTCGTCGGCTTCGGCTTCTTGCCTAACGGCTGGCATTTATAATTGTCCACATCCATTTGTCTCTATGTCCTGTTCAATTGAAATAAGATCATCAAATTCATTTTCGTTTTCGTTTTCCTGATCAAATAATGTACGAGACGATTTTACCTTTATTCTTTTTCGTATTGGAGAACTTATGAATGCGGGAGAATGAAATTTCCTAGTATTTGGGGATTTGAATGGCGTCATTTTTCTTTTCTTTGGTTTGTACTTTGAATGTGTTACTGTCGCTGGAGATGAAGCTGAGGTTGGTGGCTGAAATAACTCTTCCATTTGAAACCAACGTACGCGTTTTTGTATGCATCGTGCTGGGTTCTTTTTTCTTTTGGGGCGATGTAGCCATAGAGAACGATTCCGTCTTGCCATTGGCTGTGTTAATTATCATATGGCCTGCATAAAAGAAAAAATCAAAATGTATCCTGAGCAACTACATACTCTTTATAAAAAATATCGCCTGACCTTGTATTAAATTTAGTGATTTTAAAAAATGCGGACGCACTGACGCTTAAGAAGTGCTTAAGAAAAATAATAGTGTATGTGTCTGTTATTTGCTGTCATCTTAATGCGTTGGCGATATCATGTAAAAATTATTGTGCGTGGGCGATATTATATTTCCATTTGCTTTCTTTTCATCTCAAATTATCTGTTTTTGCTTAAAATCAATGTATAAATCGTTTAATATTGAATTACTATATCTAAATAAAAGCTATGAACACAAGAAAACTTGAAACAATGGAAAACGGAGATACTTTGCCAGTAGAGCGTGGTTGTTATCACTGAATTATTGCGTTGTTTTGAAAATGTTTCTGAGGTAATCTTCAAAACGGCATAAGTCTCGTTTATGAACTTTATAGTCGTGGATTCAGCATGTTTTTCTGGGTTCCGTGCCGTTTTCCAAATTAAAATTGACGCACTATGGAATGAGTAATTAAGATTTTTCTTACCTGAAATGAGGCCAAAACACCGTAAAAAAAACGTGGTACCTATCATAAAAAACCACGTTACTTCAGTCGATTCCCCGTAGCGTGATACAGGGTCTGATTTTAATGAGATTTTTTTTTTAATAATAATAATAATAGAGACACAGGCCTAATAACAAATGTCTATCATCCAAATTGACCTGTTGCAGTGTCCTCTCAATTATGTCCTTTTTAAGGTCTCACGCCGCCATGAATTTCCGATAGTATCCCTTTGCAACGTCTTTAATTCAACAATCCCTTTTAAAATCAGACCCTTTATCATGCTACGGTACTTTAATTAGGATTTGATTTTAATGAGATTGGTAATTCAAAGAAGGGCTGCATACCTGCAGAACATGTGGTGATTCGGTGTAATACTACTTAATTTTAAATGAAAACTCATATCAACATGAGACTTTCTCTACATTTCAGAGGTATCCTAAAGTAAAACAGCAAAACTCATAATTTTAACTCAGAACTTATCTAAAATGGAGTGTTTTCTACTTTTCTTTCGGCTCTGGTTCCGTGAACGTTTAATGGAAATAAATACTGCTGTGAGACACGACAACACAGGCATCCAATGGTCAACTCTCAGAAAAATAAGCATACACAAAATGCCACCTAGTTTCTCTGAAAATAACAAATGTCAGGTTTAGCAATTGATGAATTTAAATCAACAGTTATCCAATTTTAATTGTAAATAAGGTGTTGACGGTTTGTCAATAAAATGCGTTATTTTGACAGCAGCGTAAGGTTTATTGATATACCAGGACCTGGATGATTTAACAATAGAACATGTTTATCTTATTGCAAAAGCCTGCAAAGTAAACTTTAATACAACATGTAAGCAATGCACTGTCATTAGATACTAATATTTAATTTACAGAAGGTAACATTTATTTTATAAATTCTCTACTTAACAACGGTGTGACTGATCAAATACCCATTAATGTTATTATTGTAACGTTTTTCAATAGTTTCACACATTTGAAATGTTTTTCTAAATACACGAACGAGTTTATGTATGCATAGGTTTGCAAAACGATTCGGCTGATTGAATTTCACACTTCCGGTATGTAAACGTTGAGAGCAAATAGGCGGGGAAACATGGCATACCGGAAGTCACTCTTGGCATAAGATATCTCCGTTATAACAACGGTTATTGTGTGTATTTCAACACGGTGATGCCAATTCCATTAAAAAGGCGTGACACACGCTTGTTTATTTATCTGATATATCGAATTATATACTATAGAAAGTGTGGGTTATCTTTGAAAAATATTGACAAACATATAAACGAGTGTTATTTAAAACTTAAGCCAACGTAAAATAAACTAGGATTTTCATCTATACAGAGATGAAAATATCTTGCTTCTAAACTATAAATCTTGTTTTTATCCTATATATCGTGCTTCTATTTAATATGTTTTGTTTCTATACTATATTTATCAAGAGACATACCTTGTTTCTATTTAATATGTCCTGTTTCTATACTATATGTATATAGCTTGCTTCTATTTAATATGCCCTGTTTCTATACTATATATATATCTTGTTTCTATTTAACATGTCCTGTTTCTATACTATATATATATCTTGTTTATATGTAGTATTTCCTGTTTCTATACTATATATATATATATATCATATTTCTATTTAATATGTCCTGTTTCTATACTATATATATATCTCGTTTCTATTTAACATGTCCTGTTTCTATACTATATATATCTTGTTTCTATTTAATATGTCCTGTTTCTATACTATATATATATCTTGTTTATATGTAGTATGTCCTGTTTCTATACTATATATATATATCATATTTCTATTTAATATGTCCTGTTTCTATACTATATATCTAACTTGCTTCTATTTAATATGTCCTGTTTCTATGCTATATATATGTTTTGTGTCTATGTAGTATGTCCTGTTTATGTACTATATATATATATCATGTTTCTATTTAATATGTCCTGTTTGTATACTGTATATCTAACTTGCTTCTATTTAATATGTCCTGTTTCTATACTATATACATATCTTGTTTCTATGTAATATCCCCTGTTTCTATACTATATATATATCTTGCTTCTATTTAATATGGCCTGTGTCTATACTATATATATCTTGTTTCTATGTAATATTCCCTGTTTCTATACTATACATATAGCTTGCTTCTATTTAATATGTCCTGTTTGTATACTATATATATATCTTGCTTCTATATACTATGTCCGTTTCTATACTATATATATTTTGTTTCTATTTAATATGTCCTGTTTCTATACTATATATATCTTGCTTCTATTTAAAATGTCCTGTTTCTATAATATATACATAATATATACATATATTGTGTCTATTCGACATGTATATATTATATATTGCATGCATATACTATATATATATTTGTACCATAGCTCTAGTGGTTTTCCTTTGTTCTTATTCATAAACTTGAAGGTCTGAGCATAAACCGTGCTATAACTGCCTGTATATTTGTATTATATGTGTATGTGCTTATATGTTCATGACATGGATATGATTAAGTATAATACATCAACCATAACATTGATATATTTATTTGTCATACTGCAAAGAATATTCTCAGGATTTCATTGGTCAATGCGCCGTAGACATGAGCCCATGTCTACGTCTCGAGACGTGAACATAGGACGAATTCACCGTGGATACCCCATTACTCAAATACACAAAAACAAAATGGCGACGATAACGTTGCCGATTCGTTTTGGAAACCGCCGATTGTTTCCTTCCTATCGATTTTCTGCGCTTTCCACTGTGTGTAAAAGTCTGAAATAATCGTAAGTGTATTTTTTTGGCAATTTTACAGCTAATAAAACATTAACATAGTGACAAAATACGTTTATTTTATTAAAAAATCCGCCAAATTTGACGTTAGAGCGATGACGTCACAAAAGTAAACAACGTCTAATTAGAGGCACGTTACCGGGAAATTGGCGCAATAAAAATGAAATCGTGTTTTTGGCTGTTTTTTTCTTAAATAAATGGTTACAACTTTGAAGTATGACAAATTCGTTATTAGGATTCTTGACAGGGAACATGGGCTCACATTACCTGCCTGGAAATATATATTCCCCCTCGCCTAACGGCTCGGGTGAATATAATTTCCCGGCAGGGAATGTGAGCCCATGTCCCCTGTCAAGAATCCTAATAACTAATAATATGTTTAGTCACCTTCTCCGTGAAATTTTAAATGGAAATGCTGACGTGTTCATGTGTTTTGTTTCTATTTTTGTTTTCTGTTTGTGTTCTCTAACAAGAAGTAAACAGTACAACTTTGTTTATTTTTGCATCTGATATTTGTTAATACATATATGTACGGATCTTGCTACGTCTGTTAAAATGTATATGTATAATATCGTATGATCACATGGGCCTATGGCCTACTGATTTTGAAATAAGGTGCTTCAATTTCAGCCGTGCTATAAATGACAGATTCGGCAGTTATACCATGGGCTACCCAATTTACACGCCCACATAGTTGTAATGTTTACACACAACCTGTCAATCAAAATGTCAATTAACGGCATTGAATGGTTATGGTACAAAACATTTATAGCATGTTGTTCTCGTATGCGATTTATACTGCACTCTCGGGCATATATAGGCCCCAGAGTGCAGTCTATACCAGTTAGTTATATAATATATGCTTTAAACATGGCATCGTGCGACCGGGAAACATTTCAGGGCATGAAACATTATTTCATGTTACCACTATTGCCGCAAACACGCTTTTTTCTGAGTTCTGAAAAACTTGCAGAAATATGCAACATTATAAAACGTCAGAATATTAAAAAAAAAATGCATTACGTGTATAGAGGTCCAATTTCAAATGTTCAAGTTGAACGCCGCGCTACAATTATCTAGTATTCAAAAATAAAACAAATAAAGTGACTTGCAAAACATTGCGAGAATGGTTCCGTTAATAAAAAGCACTTAGTCTTCAGCGTACTGTAGCTAATACAAACAATGTATTCAAGAAACAACTGAACAACGCATTTAAATCGCAGAAAATTTTTGTAAACTTTAATACTTTAAACAAACCCTTTTATTTAAATATAAACAGGATCCAATAAACGCTAAACAATGTTTTCGCTCAGTCGATAGATGATATCAAGAGATAATCCAATTAGAAAAGGCTATTTATTTTATGTGTTCCATTTGTACAAACAATAACATAGATTACAAAGAAGCTAAAAACTGTTGGCATACGTGGTGGTCGAAACTGAATGGGTCTGTGTAAACACCTTAAGGGCCTCGCCTATGTGCGGATTTGGAGTAGACCTGTATGGGTTTATGAACGGAAATGTACAGAAAGAAAACAAATTAGGGGAAGGGATGGGGACGATTACTAGTTTGAAAGGGTTGCTCGTGGATGAATACTTGTGTCTTGTTACACCATGTGTCATGTATTATCACGTGATATTAAGGTATATTAATTGGGACATAGAATATATCAAAACTTAATAACACCGGATTTACAGAAAGGGGAAATTGGCGAGGTTGTTCCAAATGTAGATGAGCCAGCTCGGCACGTGTCGTCTGCGTCTGTGTCTTCGTCCTGTGGTTAACGTTTTGTATATATGCTTGCATTTCGGAAACAGCATAACATACTGGATTGAAACTTTACACATGTATTTGTTATTATTGAATAGCAACACATAATCAGATTCTATAGCTCATGCTTATTATGGCCCCTTTTATATTAAGAAAAAAAAGTTAAATTGTGTAGGTAAGCTTGTATCTTGGAAAAAAACACTGGATTGAAACTTCACACATGTAGAGTCGGGTTCAATAGCTCACGCTTTTACTTATAGTTAGAAGGAAAATGGTTAAAGTTGTGTATGCAAGCTTGTATCTTGGAACCTGCATCACACAATGGATTGAAACTTCACGCATGCATTTGGCATCATTACACTTAGAAAAAAATGGTTATAGTTTTGTATGTAAGGTTGTGTCTGGGAAACTACAGCACAAAATGGCATAAGACGTGTCGTGTCGTCTTCAGACGAGCGACAAGCGATGTCACTTGATTCAGTATGAAATAGTGTGATCGAATTAACATTCGGCAGGCTAAGGCATATACTCATAAGTTATGTATATATGTTATATCAGAATAAAAGCATGCTGGAAACATTGGAAAAATATTATCAGGTAATATATACTCTTAGATTTTAAATTACTATTAAATTATTACTTTTAGCGCCTAATGTATGATTAATATTTATAGGTCAGATACCACCATTGCATTTCCATAAGACTAACATTATAGCCTTTTGACCTATAAACCCGTTTCCTTAATCCTATTGGATGAAAAAAACAACAACTTATATTGTCTTAAAGAACTATCTTAGATACAATCAAACATGACCATCAAAGTGTGGGCAATGCGATGCGTAGGCACAGAACGTAGGCAACCTCAAAAATATCAGTAAATAAATTGTACTTAATTGTACAAATGGAAGATCCGCTACTGATAATGTCCATTTATTTGAAAGTTTTCGACCTAATCCACTAAAACCTTTTTAAATTCATTAGCATCTGCTTCGCTTAAAACTGACAAAATAAATTATAAATGTTTTGTAATCGGCATACAATTGGCACGCTGCTTTTTGTAAACATTTACCCATATAACTTAAATGTTATTGATATTACGGCTTGATTCGTCTTTTAAAAGGGAATTTATTCATTTTCTACACCGATGGCAATAATAGCAATTACATTACCATGAACTAGTAATACGGTTGTCTGGCACGAGAAGCAGCTTGTTGTGATCTATGTTGAATGAATGCTGACAAAGCGTCTTTAAAGGATACACGGCAATCTTGATTTAAAAATAAATCGCAGCGTACCGTTAGTTTTTCTACATAACTTGCATTCGCTCAATCATTAATATTAATTATACGGGTATTATAAAGCAAATTGTTTTTGCGTATCATTAACTGTTTATTATATTGCACAAATAATATATTAAAATATTGTAGAATAAGACGAAAACAAATATAAACTCAAAATTGTATGCAAGCAGGTTTTAAAGTCAAAATGATACTACATAAATAAATCGAAATGCTAATTCCAATGCTTTTATAAACACTTTAAGATTGCATTGTGTTTCTTTAAACTCTGGCACATAAATCCTTGGAAAAGTAACCATTTTCGATGAAAGTTCTTCAATGGTTCCATGCTGAAGTCAACGCATTTATTTGCTGTTGTAAATGTTTTCTATCAATGTATTACGGCAAATTTAAATGCAAATCGTTCTAAAATCGTTGCAAAAGGCAAATAAAATGAAAAAAAAACCATATAAATCCGATAGTTGCTATGTGCGAGACCTTTAAGGTCGACCACTTCTCCACTATTACAAGTCAACCCACTCCATGGTGTTAAACGTATCAAAACAACGATTTTCCACAATTACAAATGACAAATGACACGTTTTTACCACGAACTGTAACACTGCCCCAGCCAGTGAAACAGATGGACCTGCTAGTTTTGTAAAATAATGATAAACCACGGTGTTATATTGTCAACTCACACCTGGCAAAGTATTAACACTTAAAACAAGCAAATATCACCACCGGGGTCTTTGTGGCTTTATATATGATATAACTAACAGCTTTAGTAAAGTCATATTTTAATTTGAAAGGGTTTTTTAATTGCGGCTAAAATTGTCGCCGTTTCGGAGAATTAATAGATATTAATTTTACCATAAATATATGATACAGTTCTAATTGACACTTGTTAATAATAATAGCCATGAAGGATGCTGGTTAAGTTTTATGGGATATAATTCACATTGGTTCAAAAACAAGACCAATGCGCACAAGGAATTTACCTGAATTGTAGACGTCAAGGGATAGTATATATATATATATATATATGTACGGACCCTCATTGTAGACTAGCCTCATTTTGTACGGACCCTCATTGTAGACTAGCCGCATTTTGTACGGACGCTCATTGTAGACTAGCCGCATTTTGTACGGACGCTCATTGTAGACTAGCCGCATATTGTACGATCCCTCATTGTAGACTAGCCGCATTTTGTTCGAACCCTCATTGTAGACTAGCCGCATTTTTTACGGACCCTCATTGTAGACTAGCCGCATTTTGTACGAACTCTCGTTGTAGACTAGCCGCATTTTGTACGGTTCCTCATTGTCACAGAGACATTCATTGTTAAGATGGCCTACCCTTATTATTCTCGAGATGGCTCTCCGTCTGTAGCGGATGCCATCGGTCAAAATGGCGCGCCTGTCACCTACTCTGCCCGAGAAAGCAAAACAGTCGCCAACATTTCACTCAGAGTCCACTTAAGAGAAATAACTGTTTGTTCCTCGATAAAATTGAAGAAAAAAAATCGTAGAATCCCGTAATGGTTCAAATTATTTATTTGTTCTTAACATTGCCTTCTCACTCTCCTACCTGGTAACACTTAGATATATAGCCAGATATATAGCCATAACTTAGATATATAGCCATAACTTAGATATATAGCCATAACTTAGATATATAGCACTTAGATATATAGCCATAACTTAGATATATAGCCATAACTTAGATATATAGCCATAACTTAAATATATAGCCATAACTTAGATATATAGCCATTTGACTGTAACAAAGAAAAAGGCCCATTTAATAATTTGGTTTGCCAACTGTTTTATATATGAATATTATGAACACAGTTCAGACCTTTAACATTTCAATACATACCCAGTATACTAGAATCTTCTTTAATACCAGGTTAAAATGTAATTCATGCCCCAAACCGGAAAACAACGTTTAGTTGTCTGACATAAAAAGGGCATATAAAGATAGAGAAACGACGTAAAAGTCACATTTGTTCTTTATTTTAACACGGTAGTGTCGCCAAGTAGAGTACACCTGGTTTACACAAATCCTTGTGCTTTTTTTCATTATAATTTATTGCGAAAACAGAATTTTACATCATATTTTGTCAGTTAGAGTAATAATAGCCAAGTGCCATGTTGATCTTTACATAAAATCGTGTCAAAATCGTACTTTATGGATACCGCCTAATTTTTTTGGGGACAAAACTTATCTTCACTGTACGGCGCGGATTGTCCGTTAACTAAACGGTGTTGACGTTTTGGTGAAATGTTTTATTATAACAGGTAGTCTGTGTTTCATATTCTGTTTTATATGAAAAAACACACAACTGAATTAGCATCGTGAATATAATGCTTAACTGACAAAAATGAGACACATATCACAAACTAACAATGGCCTGTAAACGAGAAGATAACACTATTCAGCAGCAGTATAAAACTCAATAAATTAAAATATGGTTCTGAAAGTTAAAGCCAAGTCCGTGTATTGTGACGAAGTTTTCGTTGACCAGTTTAGTCACCGACATTGACTCGTCACAGAAAACACATACTTATACAATGTGTGTTCGAACCCAGTTCTCCGTTCCACATTCGACATGAGTTCTCCGTTCTACATTCGACTCCAGTTTTCCGTTCTACATTCGAACCCAGTTCTCCGTTCTACATTCGACATGAGTTCTCCGTTCTACATTCGTCTCCAGTTTTTCGTTCTACATTCGAACCCAGTTCTCCGTTCTACATTCGACTCCAGTTCTCCATTCTACATTCAACTTGAGTTCTCCGTTCTACATTCGAACCCAGTTCTCCGTTCTACATTCAACTCCAGTTCTCCATTCTACATTCAACATGAGT
Source organism: Cyrtodaria siliqua (assembly GCA_037043455.1). Taxonomy (NCBI): domain Eukaryota; kingdom Metazoa; phylum Mollusca; class Bivalvia; order Adapedonta; family Hiatellidae; genus Cyrtodaria; species Cyrtodaria siliqua. The sequence continues at coordinate 91,966 of JAWPHD010009500.1, forward strand.
TCTCCGTTTTACATTCGACCTGAGTTCTCCGTTCAACATTCGACTCCAGTTCTCCGTTCTACATTCAACTTGAGTTCTCCGTTCTACATTCGACTCCAGTTCTCCGTTCTACATTCAACTTGAGTTCTCCGTTCTACATTCGACTGCAGTTATCCGTTCTACTTCGAACCTAGTTCTCCGTTCTACATTCGAACCAGTTCTCCGTTCTACATTCGACATGAGTCCTACTTTCTACATTCGACTCCAATTCTCCATTCTACATTAAACTTGAGTTCTCCGTCCTACATTCGACTTGAGTTCTCCGTTCAACATTCGAACCTCCGTTCAACATTCGACTTCAGTTCTCCGTTCTACATTTAACTTGAGTTCTCCGTTCTACATTCAACTGCAGTTCTCCGTTCTACATTCGAACCTAGTTCTCCGTTCTACATTCAACTTGAGTTCTCCGCTCTACATTCGACTTGAGTTCTCCGTTTTACATTCAACTCTATTTCTCCGTGCTACGAAAAATTCAATTTCTTTAAAAAAATCCCTCCCCAAAAACATTATTTTTCTAAAAAAAAAAAACTCCCCAAAATCGTCCCCACTCCCAAAAAAATACCCCCTTCATCCCACATCCCCCTCCCCACTCCCACACCCCATTTTTTTTTCGTGTTATTTGTTGAAAAACATAAATAGTTTTCCTGAAAAAAATGTCGCAGTGAAAAATTCTAAACATATGTTTGTTTTCAAGAAATAACACGAACAAATAAACTTTTCTTTTTTTTTTTTTTTAGTTTATTTATTGGTGCGCCTTAAAACCCAAATTCAATTGTGTCCATGAAAGTTTTGATCAAAACCGATGTTAATTCATGTTTCTTTATTTCATCTTATCATTAATAATAATGCCCTGACATCGTGAATCACTAAAAGCCTTTGAAATAGTTGTTGTTATATACTTTCGGAAATTTGAATTGGGTTTTAAGGCGCACCAACACATGAACGGTTATATGGCGCCTAACAGGCATGAACATGCCAGGCTCATCCTCCATGTACATCCAGATAAAATATGGAAAATGGGCCTAGAACCTTCTCACCCTGAACTGCAGAGTTGCTGCAAATTCTATCGTAGAAACTTCATTTACGCTAGAGCCACGTTTATTGTTTTTCTGCCACTGCTCTTTGATGTGAGCGAGATGGCACCTGAAACAATGCAGGGATTATGATGAAGACCTTTAATGAACATGAACAAAAAATGATAAAATGAACATGAATTTGGGGGGGATTCTACCCCTCTGCCTACCCCTCCAAAGGGGTCTGCAGTGGCCCTATTCTTTGCCGCGTGACCAAACGGGCCCCCCGGGAACCACACGGGGCCCCTTTCGGAAAAAAAGACTAAAACAACTTATAACACTGCAAATAGTATTCCTTCAACGTTTCAATATTGACAGAGTACGCGTTTGGCTCAAGCATGTGAGCAAACTTAGGATGCAAACTTTTGCAAAGTCTTTACGTTAAATACAGTACTGAACAGACTCAATTTTTCAAAGAGGAATTTCAACATTCATGAATTTCTTGTTAAAGTGTACTATGATTAAAACGTCTATAACATCACAGTTGTGTCTTTTCTCTAACTAACTGCAGTTTTTTTCTTACAAAACATCTTGGTATTTCTTTGTAATAATATTATGTGGAATTAAGTGTGCAGCATATACAATATAATTATAGCTGAAATTCAAGTGTCGCGTTTCTTTTTCCCTTCGGTATAGTTTATCATATTCTGGTTACGGCATTGGTTTGTTTGATTTCACTTCAGATAAAAGGTGAAAACTGTATGAGTATTACTTTATTATATATAACAGTATATAACAACAACTATTTCAAAGGCTTTTAGTGATTCACGATGTCAGTACATTATTATTAATGATAAGATGAAATAAAGAAACATGGTTATGTAGACACCACCGGATTGTCATTCTGTTTTAAATATACTATATATAAACATCTTGTTCCTAATTGTATTTAGCATCGGATTCATAGACACAAACTGCTGTATCGATGTTGAGAACTAAAATTTAAAAAAAGTTTAAAGTTAATTTGTTCTTGTTATTTCTTGAAAAACAAATATATTTATGACTATTTTACACTAAAATATTTGTTCAGGAAAACTAATTTTATTTTGTTTTTTCAACCAAATAACACGAAAACAAAAATGAATTTCTTTTTTTTTTGGTGGGGAGTGGGGGGAGGGACTGAGGGTGGAGGGGTGATATTATTTTTAGTGGGGGATTCTTTAGGGGAAGGATGTTTTTGGGGAGGGATTTTTTTTAAAAAATTCAAATTTTCGTAGTACGGAGAAATAGAGTCGAATGTAGAACAGAAAACTCAAGTCGAATGTAGAACGGAGAACTCAAGTTGAATGTAGAACGGACAACTGGAGTCGAATGTAGAATGGAGAACTCAAGTTGAATGTAGAACGGAGAACTAGGTTCGAATGTAGAACGGAGAACTGCAGTTGAATGTAGAACGGAGAACTCAAGTTGAATTTAGAACGGAGAAATCAAGTCGAATGTAGAACGGAGAACTGGAGTCGAATGTAGAACGGAGAACTGGAGTCGAATGTAGAACGGAGAATTCAAGTCGAATGTAGGACGGAGAACTGCAGTTGAGTGCAGAACGGAGAACTCAAGTTGAATGTAGAACGGAGAACTGGAGTCGAATGTAGAACGGAGAATTCAAGTCGAATGTAGAACGGAGAACTAGGTTCGAATGTAGAACGGAGAATTGCAGCTGAATGTAGAACGGAGAACTCAAGTCGAATGTAGAACGGAGAACTCAACTTGAATGTAGAACGGAGAACTGGAGTCGAATGTAGAACGGAGAACTCATGTCGAATGTAGAACGGAGAACTGGGGTCGAATGTAGAACGGAGAACTAGGTTCGAATGTAGAACGGAGAACTGCAGTTGAATGTAGAACGAAGAACTGGAGTCGAATGTAGAACGGAGAATTGCAGTTGCATGTAGAACGGAGAACTCAAGTATAATGTAGAACGGAGAACTCAAGCTGAATGTAGAACGGAGAACTGGAGTCGAATGTAGAACGGAGAACTCATGTCGAATGTAGAACGGAAAACTGGGGTCGAATGTAGAACGGAGAACGCATGTCGAATGTAGAACGGAGAACTGGGTTCGAATGTAGAACGGAGAACTAGGTTCGAATGTAGAACGGAGAACTGCAGTTGAATGTAGAACGGAGAACTCGAGTCGAATGTAGAACGGAGAACTGGGTTCGAATGTAGAACGGAGAACTCAATTCGAATGTAGAAAGGAGAACTCAAGGCGAATGTAGAACGGAGAACTCAAATTGAATGTAGAACGGAGAACTCAAGTTTGAATGTAGAACGGAGAACGTAGAACGCAGAGCCAACTTCACACACATAATTATACATACTCTACCAATGGTTCGTGCCACTAAAACGCGGTCACGTGACCCTTTCTTCGAAATGTGGAACACATGTGTTTACACTTAAACACTTTGACAGAACAAATGTTAGCTTTTAAAATTTATTGAAATGAAAGTATGTTTCCTTTACAGTACCGTGAAGAATGACCAAGTATAGTGAGTTATATAAATCCGGAACATTTGAAAACGCAACACTTTGTATTTTTTTTTAATTACTAGAGCGAAAATGAAGTCCTCGTGCAAAATATGTTTGTAGAGCACATATTCTACAACTGTGTATCGCCATATGTTAACCTTTGGGACAAATATAAATAGACTTGTTTACTAACATAAAACACAATCTTGATTTTAACAAAAGGAACCAGCGGAATAAAAATAGTCGAAAATCAAAAAGGTCGCATTGTTAAATGTACTGAGTATATTAGGGAGGAAAGTTGAGGAAATTAGTCGTAGATATCTCGAATAATGCGTTGAGATTTTCAATCAGCTTTCTCAAGAGTATTCTACGTGTATCGTGCCTTTATTTATATGCAAACATAGTGTACATAGTGTTTCCCTATAGAGAACTGTTTAACAAAAAAGGTGTAGCGATGGTAACGCATAGCCGGCGACTTACAAACGGCACTGTCCTCTCGCGAAGTCAAGTTTTACAAATAATCGTTTTTTTCAAGTGTTACTGTAGATATTTCTTATTTTTACTTTATTCTATAATATGGAATTCATAATATGTACGTATTCAACGATAAAAACGTGGTTTCTAAAGTTAAAAATAACGTCTGTAATTTGAATTGTATTACAGTTGGTACAAAAACCACCGCATTGCAGTGGATTCTGAAATTTTATTTATGTTCTTGCCAACTGAGTCTGTACACTATTCGTTTAATATTATCCCAATTCCAGTGTGGCAGCACTATAACGTTGAACAATCAGCCCCCTGCTACAAGTCGACACGTTCGTGATATGACCAAATGTTAAAAGCGACGTTAATCCCCATCCCCACACCCCGCCCCCACACTTGTCATATACAAAAGTTGTATGAAATCCGCTCATTGTTAAACAGGTATATATACTATAAAGATACTTTCTTGTTATACTCCCTCATACATAATAATATACTGAAACGATTTGTTTGTTTGTTTTGTTTGTATGGTGTTTTACGTCATTTTCAACACATGTAAGGTTATATATGACGATCGATTTTGTGTGGTGGAGGCAGACCACCCACTTTTCCTGGGTAGAACCAGTACTGTACGACTCTCGCCATCCGTAAGAATCGACACTTCCTCACTTACAAGACGAGCTCCCAGTGGGATTCGAACTCAAAAAGAAACGCAACTCGGGAATTTCCGCTATATATTGTATGTACAATATGCTGCTGTTAGTGGGATGGTACATGGCTACGTAAGACCTTTCCTTTCGGAAAGAAAAAGACTAAAACAACACATAACACAGCAAATAGTATTCATTCAAAGTTTCATTATTGACAGAATACGCATTTGGCTCAAGCATGTGAGCAAACTTAGGATGCAAACTTTTGCAAACTCTTTACGTTAAATACAGTACTGAAATGGCTCAATTTTTCAAAGAGGAACTTCAACATTTATGAATTTCTTGTTCAAAGTGTACTGTAATTAAAACGTATACAGCATCACAGTTGTGTCCTTTCTCTAACTAACTGCAACTTTCTTTTTTTTACAAAACTTCATGGGATTCCTTTGGAATATTATGTGGAATTAAGTGTGCAGTATATACAATATATAGCGGAAACTCCAGAGTTGCTTTTCTTTTTCGTTTCAGTATATAATTGAGTGTCGTAATAGCACCAGTCAAAAAAAACAAATAGCTATATACGACGTACTGCATGACTATTCATATACGACGTATTGCATGACTATTCGGCGTCTCCTTGGCCGAGTGGTTGTAAACCGTCTCGCCTCTCACCGCTGCGGGTTCGAATCCCACTGGGAGCTTGACTCGTAAGTGAGGCAGTGTCAGTTCTTACGGATGACACGTGTACAGAACTGGTTCTACCACAAAAAAAATCAACCGTGTACAGCATCACAGTTGTGTTCTTTCTCTAACTAACTGCAACTTAAAAAAAAAAATTGCGATTTCTTTGGAATATTATGTGGAATTAAGTGTGCAGTATATACAATATATAGAGAAAATTCCCGAGTTGCGTTTCTTTTTCGCTGGAGTATAGTAACATGTTACCATCTCGACATGCCCAGACATTTGCAAGCACAGTGATTTGCTTTTGCGTGTTCCTGCAGTCCAACGTGCTCATAGAGACTGACTTGAAATTATAATCAGTACCCATAGCAAGCAGCAAGCTTGAGGTCTATCATTTGTAAATATAATATTTTGGTAGGCCTTCAAATACATAAATACCCAGAATGCTTAGCAGACCTGTGGAACCGTGAATGAAATGAACATATTTCTGTAAAAAATAAAATTAATATCTACGGTGTTATTCACGCAACTTTACATTAACTTTAGAAACTCAATGTCATTTTCTTGACACTTCGTACACTCCGGATGTAAATACTTATCGTTTATTTTTCAACACATAAACAAAGTTGATAAAAACGCTAAATGTAAATAAGCAATATGGCTGCCTTCGTTGGCGGCCATCTCCATTGCAGATGTCGCTGATAGACCACGCGAGATTTGTAAACACTAAGATGGCGGACGCGTGGATTGTGTCTAGCGTGGATGATTAGATTATTTTGATAGCGCAGATTCTTATTACATAAATTATTCGTGTTGAGTTGGTGAAAACAAATATACAGCCGTCTAGATTCGACTGATGGTCTGAAATCAAATACAACTTGAAGCCTCGGGACACGTAAAGCCGAGACGAAATGGGTAAACAGATAAATATTCCATCAAGGTTTCGGCGTTTACGAAGTTTAAACAGAACATCGTTTATTGCTGTTGAAACGTTGGCGTCTATGCTCACTTATGTCTAAAAAAAACAGAAATATGGAAATGCAAACAATATAATTGTAAGCTTTTAGTTAAACCCCTCAACAGCTGCGGTGGCAGTACATGTGCTTGGTCACTAGTGTAATGATATACAGAACGTCCTATTGTGCTGCTTTCGACGGGTATATAAGAAACGTTGTCGGTTTTGCTGCTGATACCGCTGTGTTTACTCTGCTGTCGTTGTTGTTGTGTCTGTTGTAGTACTACGTTGCTGTTATACTGCTATTGCTGATGTGTTTAATGATGATGATTATGTTATACATTTGTTTGAAATAAAACACATTTAAATGAAGCTTGCGTGTTACAGTATTTCAAGCTACCATCTCTGTCGGGATTCTGCCATTCGAAAATGTAAAATGTCACACACTGCGGAATTTTACCAAAAAGGTCTAACAGTTTTATGTTAAACGATATGCAATTGATAAGCCAGTATAATTCAGAAAATGTGACATTTTTTATGACTTATCAGCTTCAAATTAAACCACCAATTAACTATATGTTTATTCGAATATTCTTGTTTTACTAAAAAGACAATCAGTTAGAATAATAAGCATAATATTTACACGATCAGCGTTTTTTTTCTAAGGTCCTGTGCCAATTTAGTCAGCGTTTTAGACTGATCCAGATGAAAGAAAGAAGACATCGCTTTTTTAATAATCTCTCCCAGAGACCATTACATTGACCTCTTTCAACGTCTAAGAAAGTAGCCTGCGATCACATGATAATTTGTCACATGACCATAGCTGAAATATCAAAATGGCGTACTTCAACACCGTGATACCACCAACTATCGGCTGCTGATTGACACGACTTATTTTCTACATTTTGATATATATTTTAAGTTAGTAATTTATTTTAAGGTAGGTTGTTAAGAGCTATGTGATACTGGAAAGTGCTGGTAAGCAAAATGTTGTAATGTAACCCTATGGGAACGATTTGGTGGTACGTATTTTGTATGTTTTGACGGCGGAGTGATATGCCAAAGTGCAAACCTTTTTTCAACCGCAATATAATTCTGAGGATAATTTACTGTATATTTAAAACATTCAAGTCGAACAATTTCTTTTGTAATTTAAGCATTTCATATAAAGTTCATTCAGAAAAATGTAAGACACTTTGCATTCCCATCGTTTTTCATCGTTTGCCAAGACAACTGTGTAGAGATTGCTTTTTTAAACGAATATATTTAAAATAACTGGCAATCTAAAAATGCGGAAATAATGTTTATCTGTATTGTTTTGTTTGGTATGCACTTTCTGATTGTACGCACCAGGAACGTGTAACAACAGTGGCAAAATCCCGGGGATCGAGAGCTTACCTGCAAGTTAGTTTTCGAGGGATGCATACGAGATTCATTGATGACAGAGGGCTTACTGGATGACAGAAACCCAATTATGCACAATTTGGATATTTCCTTCCATTTTTTTCAAAAACAGAAGTTTAATAAAAATGTACACTATGCACATGTGTATAAAGGTTTAAACATTATACAGTGATTATCCCGACCAATTCGGTCGAATAATGACAGATATTCTACTTATCTACTTAAACGTCAACGCTTTACGAAAATTACACAGACTGTTTTTAGTTGATGCTTTTACAATGAAGTAGTATGCAACACAGACATCATTAAGAAAAAAATTGGGGGGAAAATGGAGAGTATTAGTGTTTTTTAAAAAGATTTTTCCTCTTCAAACAAGTTGACTTAAAAAACAGAGAAGATTTTAAAAAGCGATCACGGATGTTTAGATTCTCCATTGAAATCTCACCCTCGGCAGAGCCTCGTCCCTGGTTGCAATTCTAACCCCTCGGGTGAGATTTCTCTATCTCACATGGATACTCATGATGGATTCTTATAATCTCACATGAGGAAAATGCCTATCTCACATCAGCAGAAATTGGAAAAAATGTGTTACTTGCGGAAGGACGGTGGATTTACTCAGTTGTATGAGTTCGTCTCAAATGGTTGAGGTATTCTTCCACAATTAAACTGCCGCAAACTATCTAATAAATGGCATCTAACACCATACAAAAAGTTAGACACACGTATCTCGACTTTGGAATATATAGAGAATATTAGTTGGTTTTGAGTGTATATAGGACTTGTTTTCATCGCGAATTGAAACAAGTTTTGTTTATAAAATAAACAGGGCGTTTTCTTTTTTCTCAATAACTTTGTACAACAAAAACATACTGGACGAGTCTCAGCTAAGTTACTGTATCTTCCATCAACTCATCCGTAGTCACGTGCAATATGCAGTTTATATATATAACGCAATTTAAGTCGTCAGTATTGTAAATGAAGATATCGGCAATGATATCTGGTAAACGAAGATCGAAGAAATATATAATAGCCGGTTAATGAAGATATATGTTGTAACTGGTAAATGGGAAAAAATATAAATATGTAAAATCTGGTAAATGGTGAAATATTTCATATCTTGTAAATGGAGAAACATGTAATAGCTGGTAAATGGAGACTGAATATGTAATATCTGGTAAATGGAGAAACATGTCATATCTGTTAAATGGAGACTGAATATGTTATATCTGGTAAATGGAGAAACATGTAATATCTGGTAAATGGAGGCTGAATATGTAATATCTGGTCAATGGAGAAACATGTAATATCTGGTAAATGGAGAAGCATGTAATGTCCGGTAAATGGAGAAATATGTGTAATATTCGGTAAATGAAGACTGAATATGTAATATCTGGTAAATGGAGACTGAATATGTAATATCTGGTAAATGGAAACTGAATATGTAATATCTGGTAAATGGAGAAACATGTAATATCAGGTAAATGGAGACTGAATATGTAATATCTGGTAAATGGAGAAATATGTAATATCTGGTAAATGGCGACATTTGTTATATCTTGGAAATGGACAAATATGTAATATCTGGTAAATGAAGAAATATGCAATATCTGATAAATGGAAAAGCATGTAATATCAGGTAAATGGAAAGATATGTAATATCTGGTGAATGTAGAAATATGTAATATCAGGTAAATGGAGAACTATGTAATATCTGGTAAATGGAGAAATATGTAATATCTGGTAAATGGCGACATTTGTAATATCTTGGAAATGGAAAAATATGTAATATCTGGTAAATCATGATGAAGAAATATGCAATATCTGGTAAATGGAGAAACATGTAATATCTGGTAAATGAAGAAATATGTAATATCTGGTAAATGAAGACATATGTAATATCTAGTAAATGAAGAAATATGTAATTCTGGTAAATGAAGAAATATGTAATATCTGGTAAATGAAGACATATGCAATATCTGGTAAATGAAGAAATATGTAATATCTAGTAAATGGAGAAATATGTAATATCTCGTAAATGAAGAAATATTTAATATCTGGTAAATGAAGACATATGCAATATCTGGTAAATGAAGAAATATGTAATATCTGGTAAATGAAGACATATGCAATATCTGGTAAATGAAGAAATATGTAATATTTGGTTAATGGAGAAACATGTAATATTTGGGAAATGGAGATATATGTAATATTTGGTAAATGAAGAAATATGTAATATCTGGTAAATGGAGAAACATCTAATATCTGGTAAATAGAGAAATATGTAATATCTGGTAAATGGAGAAATATGTAATATCAGGTAACTGAAGAAATATGTAATATCTGGGAAATGGAGATATATGTAATTTCTGGTAAATGCCGACATTTGTAATATCTGGTAAATGGAGAACTATGTAATATCTAGTTAATGGCGACATTTTGAATATCTTGGAAATGGAAAAATATGTAATATCTGGTAAATGAAGAAATATGCAATATCTGGTAAATGGAGAAACATCTAATATCTGGTAAATAGATAAATATGTAATATCTGGTTAATGGAGAAATATGTAATATCAGGTAAATGAAGAAATATGTAATATCTGGGAAATGGAGATATATGTAATTTCTGGTAAATGGCGACATTTGTAATATCTGGTAAATGGAGAACTATGTAATATCTGGTTAATGGCGACATTTGTAATATCTGGTAAATGGAGAAATATGTAATATCAGGTAAATGGAGAACTATGTAATATCTGGTAATTCGAAAAATATGTAATATCTGGTAAATTGCGACATTTGTAATATCTGGTAAATGGAGAACTATGTAATATCTGGTAAATGAAGAAATATGTAATATCTGGTAAACGGCGACATTTGTAATATCTTGGAAATGGAAAAATATGTAATATCTGGTAAATGAAGAAATATATCATATCTGGTAATTGGAGAAACATGTAATAACCGGTTAAATGGAGTAATATGTAATATCTGGTAAATGAAGACATATGTAATATCTGGTAAATGAAGAAATTTGTAAAATCTGGTAAATGAAGAAATATGTAATATCTGGTAAATGAAGACATATGCAATATCTGGTAAAGAAGAAATATGTAATATCTGGTAAATGGAGAAATATGTAATATCTGGTAAAGAAGAAATATGTAATATCTGGTAAATGGAGAAATATGTAATATCTTGTTAATGGAGAAACATGTAATATCTGGTAAATGGAGACTGAATATGTAATATCTGGTTAATGGAGAAAAGAAAATTTGACAAACTGATTGTATAAATTTGTTTGTTTTTTTTGTTTTTTTTATGATAGAAAACAATCTTCTATTTTCCTCTATTTTC
>JAWPHD010009501.1:0-103070 GCA_037043455.1 Cyrtodaria siliqua
TAAGCATTATCTTAAGGGCTGCTTAAGTAATTTTGGTTCCTGTAACCCCTGGGCTCCCATGGAACCCAAATTCTGATAGCCCTTAAAATATGTCTGTTTCACATCAAATTTTGTGTGTAAGCTGTGTTTACAGGTCTATATCTCTTACATTTCTTGTCCTAGCTGAACTAAATTTTGGAATTGGTTTCCTTATAGTATGTTGTAAAGGGTTGGATAAGTAATTTTGTCTTTTGCAAATTCTGGGCTCCCATGGAACCCAAATTGTGATGGCCCATAAAATGTGCAATAAAGGCAGATCTAGGTTTGCATGTAAGCATGTATATATCTATAATTTTGGTTTGGGATTTGTTATAGCATTATGCATCTTATTACTTCACCCATATTGGGGCATGGCTCCCCCCTCTCTCCCCCCCTCTACCCCGCCCTTTTTTTTTTTTTTTTTTTTTTTTTACATATTTCTGTGTTGCTTTTGTCAATTCCTACACATATATGTTGCAACCCCCCCGCCCCCGCCCCCCCTCCCCCTCCTCTCACCCCATCACCACACCCACCACGCCCCACACTTGAATGTTTTTTTTTTTTTTTACATATTTCTTTGTTGTTTTAGGTCAATTCTTACACACATAAACCTCCACAAACCCCCAACTGATTCCCGCCTCTCAACCCATCACCCCCCACCCCCACCCCAGACTTGAAACTTTTTTTTTTTTTTTTTTACATATTTCTTTGTTGTTTTAGTCAATTTTTACACATATATGTTGCCCCATCCACACACCCCCTACCACCACCCCCCCCCCCCCCCCCACACACAACCCACCCACACCACCCACTCCCTGCCTCTCACCCCTGCCCGCCCTCCCCCACCCCACTTGAAACTTTTTTTTTTTTTTTTTTTTTTTACATATTTCTGTGTTGCTTTTATCAATTCTGACACAACATATATGTTTTAAACCCCCACCATCCCGCCCCACACTTGGAACTTTTTTTTTTTTACATATTTTTGTGTTGTTTTAGTCAATTCTTACACATATATGTTGCAACCGTCTCCCCGCCTCTCACCCCCTCACCCCCCCCCCCCCCCCCCCCCCCCCCCCCCCCCCCCCACTTGAAACTTTTTTTTTTTTTTACATATTTCTTTGTTGTTTTAGGTCAATTCTTACACATATATGTTGCAACCCCCCCGCCCCCCCGCCCTCGCCCCCCCTCCCCCCCCCTCCCCTCCTCTCACCCCATCACCACACCCACCACGCCCCACACTTGAATGTTTTTTTTGTTTTTTTTTACATATTTCTTTGTTGTTTTAGTCAATTCTTACACACATAAACCTCCACAAACCCCCCAACTGATTCCCCGCCTCTCACCCCATCACCCCCACCCCCCACCCCAGACTTGAAACTTTTTTCTTTTTTTTTTTACATATTTCTTTGTTGTTTTAGTCAATTTTTACACATATATGTTGCCCCATCCACACACCCCCTAACCCACCCACACAACCCACTCCTGCCTCTCCAACCCCTGCCCCGCCCTCCCCCACCCCACTTGAAACTTTTTTTTTTTTATTTTTTTTTTACATATTTCTGTGTTGCTTTTATGAATTCTGACACAACATAATATTATATGTTTTAACCCCCACCATCCCGCCCCCACACTTGGAACTTTTTTTTTTTTTACATATTTTTTGTGTTGTTTTAGTCAATTCTTACACATATATGTTGCAACCGTCTCCCCGCCTCTCACCCCCTCCCCCCCCCCCCCCCCCCCCCCCCACTTGAAACTTTTTTTTTTTTTTTTTACATATTTCTTTGTTGTTTTAGTCAATTCTTACACATATATGTTGCACCCCCCCCCCCCCCCCCCCCCCCCCCCCCCCCCCAAAAAAATCACTCCTGCCTCTCCCTTCACCCCCCTGCCTCTCACCACACCCCACTTGAATTTTTTTTTTATTGTTTTACATATTTTTCTACCCCATCCCACTCAAACCCGATTTTTAAAAAAAAAAATCTCATATTTTTGTGTTGTTTTGGTGAATTATTACATAGCTTCTTACACATATATGTTGCTCTCACCACCCTCACCACCCCCACTCCCCCCACCATCCACCCCCGCATCTCTCCCACCCCCACCCCGCACCCCACTCAAAACTCCATATATATATATTTTTATATTTTTTTTACATATTTCTGTGTAGTTTTGGTCAGTTCTTACACATAGTTATGTTGTGCTCCCAACCCCCACCCCACATTGTTGTAGCCTTGTTTTCTGATGGTATATACTAGCTATAAATTTATTATTCTCCGAAAAATCGAATAGTCGAGCTGCGCTGTTCTCCGACAGCTCTTGTTTTATTTTTCATGCGTTTTTAATGAAAAAATATGCATAATTACGCAGATAGGCATCTTATCTGGAGCACTGTATATTTGTTATGTAAGATACATTTTAATGTTTGACACTCTATAGATATTTATAAATATTGTTATAGCCTATGTTGAGCATTACCTGAACAAGACGTTCTACAACTTGACAACGGTTGCCCTGCACGACTGGAAGACGTACGGTGAGATGAAAAATATGGCGGAACAGAAATACGGTCTCACTCTCGTGGATACCCACCTCCCTAGTCAAACACTTGAACAGGTTTGTTGAACAAGAAACTTAAGATTGTATATCTTAGGTATAGTCAATTTTAAATTAATTTCTTTTAAACTTCATTTCCTTATTGTTTGTCACTTGCAGCAGAAGCAAAATTCAACTTTCCTTTGTATATACTTTCTTGTCAAATGCAATTTCAGCACATTTTCTGTGTGTTTCTCTAGTGTCAAATTAAAGTTCTAATAGAGAATAAGCAATAGAATGAAAAATGTCTCATAGACTGTAAGCAAAAGTTAAGTGTGTGATACAAAAATGATCTAATTTGGTTAACGGTCAAGGTCACTTTGATCCAATACTGAAAATATTTTTTTTCCCAATAACTAAGGATTGCAGCCTCTTTATAATTTGATTGTCTTTGGTGAGTGGTTGACTTTATTGATTTTGGGGTCAGTAGGTCAGTAGGTCAAAAGTCAAGGTCACTGATAATCACAAGGCAGTTGACACAAGTGTTTCGAGGAACATCTCACCCATCTAGTTATTATTATGATTGATCTACTTTGGTTATATTGTGAAAAATATCATCCATATTTATTAGCTACTATGGCCTGTTTATTGCTTGCATGCTTAGATCTTCGTGTAAGCAATGTAACAAATTGCTCATTTCAGGGGTTGGACGTCCTAGAAATTATGCGAAATATCCACGTGTTTGTGTCCAAGTACTTGTACAATCTAAACAATCAGGTATAAAGCATAGCTGTTTATGTAATTATTTATGTATGGGTTTACCATTGATTTTGTCAGCTAGTAGCAGTGAGCTCATTGCTCAACTGTATAGTGCTGCCATACTGGAATACCACGTCGGCTTGTAGCAGTGAGCTCATTGCTCAACTGTATAGTGCTGCCATACTGGAATACCACGTCAGCTTGTAGCAGTGAGCTCATTGCTCATCTGTATAGTGCTGCCATACTGGAATACCACGTCAGCTTGTAGCAGTGAGCTCATTGCTCAACTGTATAGTGCTGCCATACTGGAATAACACGTCAGCTAATAGCAGTGAGCTCATTGCTCAACTGTATAGTGCTGCCATACTGGAATACCACGTCAGCTTGTAGCAGTGAGCTCATTGCTCAACTGTATAGTGCTGCCATACTGGAATACCACGTCAGCTTGTAGCAGTGAGCTCATTGCTCAACTGTATAGTGCTGCCATACTGGAATACCACGTCAGCTTGTAGCAGTGAGCTCATTGCTCAACTGTATAGTGCTGCCATACTGGAATACCACGTCAGCTAGTAGCAGTGAGCTCATTGCTCAACTGTATAGTGCTGCCATACTGGAATACCACGTCAGCTTGTAGCAGTGAGCTCATTGCTCAACTGTATAGTGCTGCCATACTGGAATACCACGTCAGCTTGTAGCAGTGAGCTCATTGCTCATCTGTATAGTGCTGCCATACAGGAATACCACGTCAGCTAGTAGCAGTGAGCTCATTGCTCATCTGTATAGTGCTGCCATACTGGAATACCACGTCAGCTTGTAGCAGTGAGCACATTGCTCAACTGTATAGTGCTGCCATACTGGAATACCACGTCAGCTAGTAGCAGTGAGCTCATTGCTCATCTGTATAGTGCTGCCATACTGGAATACCACGTCAGCTTGTAGCAGTGAGCACATTGCTCAACTGTATAGTGCTGCCATACTGGAATACCACGTCAGCTTGTAGCAGTGAGCTCATTGCTCAACTGTATAGTGCTGCCATACTGGAATACCACGTCAGCTTGTAGCAGTGAGCACATTGCTCAACTGTATAGTGCTGCCATACTGGAATACCACGTCAGCTTGTAGCAGTGAGCTCATTGCTCAACTGTATAGTGCTGCCATACTGGAATACCACGTCAGCTTGTAGCAGTGAGCACATTGCTCAACTGTATAGTGCTGCCATACTGGAATACCACGTCAGCTTGTAGCAGTGAGCTCATTGCTCAACTGTATAGTGCTGCCATACTGGAATACCACGTCAGCTTGTAGCAGTGAGCTCATTGCTCAACTGTATAGTGCTGTCATACTGGAATACCACGTCAGCTTGTAGCAGTGAGCTCATTGCTCAACTTTATAGTGCTGCCATACTGGAATACCATGTTGTAGACACATGACATGATACCCCACCCAGTCGCATTATACTGACACTGGCCCGAACAGCCCTAGCACTACTCTTTATATGCAGAATGTCAAGCAAGGGAGCTGCTAGTAGCATTTTTATGAAGTCTTTGGGTAACCCTGCTGGGTATCGAACCAACAACTTCCTGAATGCCGTACATTATCAAAACACTTTACTATTATCAATGACTTCTCGCTGGAGGGTGAGGGCCATTGGTAGAGCATCAGACTTCAGATCAAGAGGTCTTGGGCTCGATCCTTGCCGTGACCACGTTATTTAACCTTGAGCAAGATAACTAATCCACATTGCATAGTACCAGTTCTACCCAGGAAGCCATCGAGAGTGATTAATATAAGTTGTGAGAACTTGTTTCGCCATCAGTATTAAAGAAATATGCTCAAACTAATGGCTTCTCATATCGTCCGGTAGAAGGAAAATCTGACAAAGACACTTGTTGATGAACTGGTGTGAATTGTTCCAGTTAATAGTTTTAGTAAATTGTGTCTTAAAATTTTGTTTTACTGTTTTCTCAATATTTTGAACAGATTGTTCATATTTCAGAAGTTTTGAAAGTGTCATAGGAAAAATTAAGAATGAGTGATATATTTTCATTTATTAAAGCAATAATGTATAATTAAAGCTCTTATTCGTTTTGTAATCTGAGACTACATGGGTAACATATCTCCAATTTTATGTATATATTTTATTAAGTGATGTTGTTTGTATGTTCTATCATAAACTCATTTTATATTTTCTCACATGTGTAATACATTGGAATGATGTCATGTAATATTGGTAATATTATACGATTGTATTAAGTATTAGAGTTACTCCTTATTTTATATTTATGTTTATCCTTCCTAGATATTTGTGGAGAGGTCGAGTAACAATAAACATCTAAACACCATCAACATCCGTCATATAGCCAACTCAATCAGAACACATGGCACGGGCATTATGAACACAACTGTAAGTACCACATGGCATTATGAACACTACTGTAAGTACCACATGGCACAGACATTATGAACACTACTGTAAGTACCACATGGCACGGGCATTATGAACACTACTGTAAGTATCACATGGCACGGGCATTATGAACACTACTGTAAGTATCAGTGGCACGGGCATTCTGAACACTACTGTAATTACCACATGGCACGGGCATTATGAACACTACTGTAAGTACCACATAGCACGGGCATTATGAACACTACTGTAAGTATCACATGGCACGGGCATTATGAACACTACTGTAAATACCACATGGCAAGTACCCCATGGCACGGGCATTATAAACACTACTGTAAGTACCACATGGCAAGG
Organism: Cyrtodaria siliqua; assembly: GCA_037043455.1. Lineage (NCBI taxonomy): Eukaryota > Metazoa > Mollusca > Bivalvia > Adapedonta > Hiatellidae > Cyrtodaria > Cyrtodaria siliqua. Next base: position 6,077 of record JAWPHD010009501.1, read on the forward strand.
GCATTATGAACACTACATGGCACGGGCATTATTAACACTATTGTAAGTATCACATGGCACGGGCATTATGAACACTATTGTAAGTATGGCATAGAATTTTGAATGTCTTGGCCTTCGAAACAGTGCGTACTTGGTCACTGGACTTCCTATTCTGGACATCAAACATCAAAGTTGACACTGTACTCCAGTTCCTGGTACCATTGAGTTTATATCAGGCTTTAATCAGGTTCTTCTGTATCCATCTGGTCTGTCACTTCTCTATAGACATAAGTCTGCTGTATTTGAAACTTAAAGCTATCCTACTCTTAACCTGCACGGACGTTACGCTCCAATTTGTAACATGCAATATATTTATTAGAAACCTAAAACATTATTCAGTAATCACATTACTGTCTGGGAGTGTAATAACGGAATAGTTATGTTTTTGGTAAACCACTAATGGTATAACTTAATGTCAATGACGTTATCTTAATGCATGCTTTCTGACATTGTGTGACGTAATAGTTATGCGATAAACTGAATCTCACATTTACAATAATTTATTACTGAAACAGGCTAAAAAGATGCAAGCCATGCAGCGTATCAATTTTGTAAATGTTTTTTAATAAATTCAGTAAAAAGTAAGCACTGATGTAAGATGCTGTATTTACCTATAACACATCTTCAATATCGCTATTACCTATATGCTTGTTTGCTTCAGGTAAACTTTACTTACCAGTTTCTGAGGAAGAAGTTCTACATTTTCTCACAGTTTATGTTTGATGAACATATCAAATCCAGACTTATAAAGGTAAATACGTTTTTTGTTATTTTATAAAAGAAAAGAAATTACAATCATTATGGATATATTAAAGAAGAAGTAGCTTGAATAAAACACCAGGTGCCAGGCAGTAGAGTTGACAGTATAGTTTGATTCATAATTATGCTGCTAAGTGTTGAAGTATGGTATCAACTAGCTGCGAGAATCCTAGCTCTTATGGTGTGTGCCTACTGGAGAGCTAAGATGCGGTCCTTTATAAAATAGATAGGTATCAGGATCGACCCCATCAAGAGAGATTTTTGAAGATGTCCAGCAAAAGCATGAACAACCACCTTATTTCAAGAGACTAAACCTTAAAAACCACGCGTATGTGCATACAACTCGCCAAAGAGAAGAATATTTCGTGATTTAGGGATTTTTGTGTAAAACTCCGTGTTTCAGCAGACATATTTTTCTTAAATGTTTACCATTTAAAACATCACATGTGGTGTTGTTCTGTATTTGAAAACTTAAACCCGCCCACAGCTGACACAAATCGACAACGTTAACATGAAAGCATCAGGTATGTGAGTTGGGCAGGGTTAAGTTTTTAAATACGGAATGAGACATCACACGAGAACGAGATTATTTTGAATGTAAACAATAACAATGTTGGAAATTAACAGTCATCTAGCAGTGGCCTTCGAACACTGACTGTGACAATATTGGCATGTCTTTCCTCTCTTTGGGGAGTCTTCTGCATGCAGTTGTGGTATTTTAGGTTTGTTTTATTGAAAATTCGGTGGTTGTTTATGCAGGCATTGTGTTAAAAACCTCGCCGGAACAGTTTGTACGGGCGACGGTATGGGGTCCTGCTGATTTCTAAATGCACAGGAATCATGGTGCTATGGTAGGTACATACTACCATAGCACCATGATTCTCACGTCTAGGTATTAACTTGTTTTCAGTGTTGTAGGTGTAATGTAGTCAGAAGTACGTTTTACGTTTTCTTATGAACAATGCAACCCTCTTGGGATTGCTGTATGGAAGATTGGATTAGTACATGGTTATTTGGACTCTGATTTTCTCTGGATTCTCTGCTTTCATCCAGCAATTACACTATCACCCACACTAAAGTGAATGATTTAAGTAAGCTACTGGATGCAAAACTAAGAAAGTTTATAATAATTCTATATTTTCTTCAGGACTGGAAGTTCTTCAAAGAGAATCACATGCAGACAGATCAGAAGGTGGGTTGTGCATTTTGTGTTTGTTTTATACATGTATATGTGAATACTTTATCAGTGTACGGTAATCACTATTTAAATGTCCTGATCAAACTATAGAGTATGAAAACATGATCTGGAAAATGGCTTGGTTTTGAAAGAAGCATGTAAAGATATGAAAAATGTTAAAACAATGATAAATAAAGGTGATGCACATATTGTACAGTATCAGATGTAATTGATGACACACACAATCATGATTCTTCACACCAATATTTAACTCAGCTTCATAATTGCCTGAAACCATTATATTACAGTACCCATTTGAGAGAGCCGACAAGTTCAACAAGGCCATCAGGAAGTTGGGGCTGACCCAGGATGGGGACAGCTACCTGGACCAGTTCCGTACTCTCATCAGTCAGATTGGTGAGTTGACCATTATGTTGCTTTATTTTATCTCATTACATTGTAAGGTCGATTTTCATTGGATGCTTACATTGTAAGGTGTTTTATCATTGGGTAATAACATTATAAGGTGCTTTGTCATTGGATGATTACATTGTAGAGTGTTTATCATTTGATGATTACATTGTAAGGCGCCTTATCATTGGTTGATTACATTGTAAGGTGCTTTATCATTGGATGATTACATTGTAAGGTGCTTTGTCATTGGATGATTACATTGTAAGGTGTTTATCATTTCATGATTACATTGTAAGGTGCCTTATCATTGGATGATTACATTGTAAGATGCTTTATCATTGGATGATTACATTGCAAGGTGCTTTATCATTGGATAAAGCAGCCGCATCAGATGACATTTGACATTCCATTGTCCGTCACCTCTTCAGAGTGCAGTTCCAGTTTAACCTATCTATGAAATTGGAGAATTAAGATTCATTTCTTCATACTTATTTTTAAAGTGAGTGTTACAAATGTTTTGGTTTCTGAAGAAATTGAACCAGCGTTACTTTCAGTGTTTAGTCTGGTTCAGTGTCAGCAGTTACATCGGTCTTCAGTTTTATACAAGTAGGTAAAAAAAACATGCTTGAAGAGTTTAGACAAACATTTCACTCATATTTTATCAGACATTGCAATGGAATATGTTCGAATGATAATGATAGATCCGGTGGACGTCACTGTTGTAGTAGCATCATCTGTTTGAAATGGGATCATCATCAAATAATCCTGTTTGTATCATCATCTCATCTCTTTCTGAGGTTGCTGTCCCCATATAACCGGTAAATATAATGTGTTCACATAAAACCCCATTTCATTCATTTATTTTTTGTATCCCACCAGGTAATGCAATGGGATATATCCGGATGATAAGGTCCGGTGGACTTCACTGCTGTAGTAATGCCATCCGGTTCATACCAGATCTGGAAGATATCGTGAACTTTGAGGAGCTGTGTAAGGAGGAGGGACTGTCAGCCGAGTGTCAAACTGCTGCCAAGTACGGTTTTCTTTACTTTTGAGAAGAATATATTAAAAATTGAATAAAATTATATTAAAAAACAACAACACTTAAGCTATTTTTGCATCCTTCTTCTGATGCAAACAAAAATTGAAATTCATTTGAATTGCAAGTCATTTGTAACATTATCCTTTTTGCAGATGCCTCCAGTGGTATATATAATTAATTTTCAGTTAAAAGGTCTTTGCACAGTCGATATTTAAGGAGACACTTTCACAATATCACAAATCATTGTCTATTGATCAATTAACTTTCTCACATTGATTTAAAACACTCGGATTTACTGACCTTAAAAGTGCATTAAAAATAGTATTTATTTATTTATTTTATTTTTTCTGTAATATATCTTAAATAAACAAAGGAATGGCTATTTTAACAAATTCAGTTATAATATAAGAGGAATGCCTTTTCTGACATTTTCCCCAAAAAGGTTATGATGCTAAAATTCACAGTTATAAGGCAGTTCCAAATCTTTAAATAGCAACAATAGTCTGACATAAAAAACCTGCATCATTTGTTTGCTAAATCCCTTTTTACTATTATATGGTTGTTACCCCCCCCCCCCCCCCCCCCCCCCCCCCCCCCCCCCCCCCCCCCCCACAAACGAAGTTTAGTGGGGGTATATAGGAGTGAGCTTGTCGTCGGTCCGTCTGTTGGTTTCTGGACGATAACTCATGAAAGGGTTGATGGATTTAAATAATATTTGGTCCACGGGTATAACACATAAAATACAAGTCAAGTTCGACTTTGGTTAACACACCACCAATTTTGACGAAGTTATGGCCCCTTTTCAACTTAGAATTTGCCCAAAAAAACGGTGTCCGGACGGTAACTCATGAAAGGGTCGATGGATTTAAATAATATTTGGTCCACGGTATAAACACATAAAATACAAGTCAAGTTCGACTTTGAGTTACACACCACCAATTTTTGACGAAGTTATGGCCCCTTTTCAACTTAGAATTTGCCAAAAAACGGTGTCCGGACGGTAACTCATGAAAGGGTCGATGGATTTAAATAATATTTTGGTAAACGGGTATAACACCATGAAATACAAGTCAAGTTCGACTCTGGTTACAAACCACCAATTTTTGACGGAGTAATGGCCCCTTTTCAACTTAGAATTTGCCCAAAAACGGTTTCCGGACGATACTCATGAAAGGGTTGATGGATTTAAATAATATTTGGTACACGGGTATAACACCATAAAGTACAAGTCAAGTTCGACTTTGGTACAAACACCAATTTTTGACGAAGTTATGGCCCCTTTTCAACTTAGAATTTGCCCAAAAACGGTGTCCGGACGGTAACTCATGAAAGGTCGATGGATTTAAATATAATTTGGTAAACGGGTATAACACCATGAAATACAAGTCAAGTTCGACTCTGGTTACAAACCACCAATTTTTGACGGAGTTATGGCCCCTTTTCAACTTAGAATTTGCCAAAAAAATGCTACAGTCACTCTGAGGAACCTGCTAATTCGGGTTTGTTATAAATTTAAACAATTTATAATGCATCCTCTTCATGACCATGGTCTCTTTTTATTACACTTATACATCTTTGACTTGAACGGTGTAACACGCAGTTTTTGTTAGTCTTCTTCCCTGATCACTAACAATATTGAAAACTCTCTCTCTCTCTCTCTCCTCTCCTCCCACCCTCTCTCTCTCTCATTATTTTTTTTTCCTGTTTATTTCATATTTTGTAGTTTAAATAATTTGTTTGCCATTGTCTAAATTGTATGAATATTTTGTAGCGGGAGGGCCAGATTTCTAATCTTGTAATAACTTGTGGCCCGACCCCATTTCCATGTACATTTATTGGAAATAAATATGTTTAAACTAGACCATTGTTTTCTTGTGGTTGCCATGTTTATGTGACAAGGCGTTATTGTGGGGTTATTAATCACTTTCAGTGATAATTCTAGTTAATAATGCTAGCATTGTAGTTTGTTTTGTTTGAAGGTACAATATTACGTGTGCTTATATTTTGCAGAAACTTAGACAATGTGATAGGAAATTTGGCCAAGAATTTTGCTGAAGGAACGGAGTACTTTAAGGTGAGTTAGTAGTATATACTTTGAAGAAATATCTTTTTAAACCTATGGTAAAATAACAAAGACAAATATAAGTTACCTTTGCCCTAAACTTCAACAGTAATAATTTACTTGCAGCTTCAAAATAAAACTGACATTGAATAAATAAAGCAAGTTTTAATTACCCCGCTTCCACAAAGTGAGGTGGTAGCTATATAGGAATCACGCTGTCTGTAGTCCCATCCCGTAATACATTTTTATCATGCAGATATGCACTTTTCTGCCTAATAAAGGGGTGACCTAATAAATATTGCTTTATTTGGCACTGACCAGTAAAGAAAATCAATGCAGAATCCCTCGGCGTTTATTGTACGTAACGATATCTGACGTCTTGTACGTAATGTTACACACAAAAACATGGCGGCACCCCCGATAAGCGTAACATTCTGCGAAATAGATAATAATAGTAATTCATACAGTAAATGTGGATAATCTATATGATAAATAGAATATTATGTCAGTGCATTTTATTATCAAGTTATTAGGCTCGGCATGTTTTCCAAGCCTCACATAATAAACTTGATAGTAAAAGGCACTGACATTATATTCTCTGTTTATTACTTGCACTCCTAAAACAGTTTTTGAATGGGTCGTTCCCAAACTTCATATACACATAACTGATGACCTTATGTCCTCTACATTACCCATTGTTGATTGCCTAATTTATTACAGAGTTTGACTTAGAATTTAAGCGGGGTATTCATCACCTTCAGTGATAGTATTAGTTTAAATACTGGAAATATACATTAAGATTGCCTTGTTAATTATGGTAGGGGAGCCATGTTGATTTTGTGCTTTCTGTAGATCTGTCTGTAGGTCTGTCTGTGTCACAAACGATGTCCGATCAATAACTAGAGAATGGTTGAACCTAGGGTCCTCAAACTTGGAAGGATGGTTGGTCATGACAAGTAAATGACCCCTATTGATTTTGGGGTCACTAGGTCAAAGGTCAAGGTCGCGGTGACATTGACTATCAAAACGATGTCCGATCAATAACTACACAATGCTTGGACCTAGGGTCCTCAAACTTAGAAGGATGGTTGGTCATGACCAGTAGATGACCCCTATTGATTTTGGGGTCACTAGGTCAAATGTCAAGGTCGCGGTGACATTGACTATCAAAACGATGTCTGATCAATAACTACACAATGCTTGGACCTAGAGCCCTCAAACTTGGAAGGATGGTTGGTCATGACCAGTAGATGACCCCTATTGATTTTGGGGTCACTAGGTCAAGGTCGCAGTGACATTGACTATCAAAACGATGTCCGATCAATAACTACACAATGCTTGGACCTAGGGTCCTCAAACTTGGAAGGATGGTCCCCGATCAATAACAAAATGATGTCCAATCAATAACTAGACAATGCTTGGACCTAGGGTCCTCAAACATGGAAGGATGGTTGGTCATGACCAGTAGATATTACTGATACAGATAGTAGATACAGTCACAGGGATATTGAATATCAAAACGATCTCAGATCAATAGAGAACGGTTGGACCTAGAGTCGTCAGTTATGTCTGTTCGGGCGAGTGGTAGAGCCATATGTTTTAGTTCCATGGACAATAACAATTTCTAGTTTTACAAGTCTGTCATTTGGGCAAATTTAATAAAACAGGGAATATTTTAATATACGGTAATTTTCAGCCTAGGTCCAGCATTGCTCTCTCAGAGATGGGAGCATTTCTGCATAGCAGATTATGTTGGACCTGTATTTTAATTTATTGATAGATCAGATTTATCATTTGTATGCTTAGGGAACTGTTACCACAATCAATCTCACTCTTGAAGCTGGGGGCAGGTAATTTGCAGCTCTAAATTACCACCTATATGTTGATGGAACATAAACCACAATGCCTATACCTTACAGATGTTGGTGGATGTGTTTGCCCAGGAGTTCCGCAATCCTAAGAACATGCATCTGCGTAACTTCTTCATCATATTGCCTCCACTGGTGAGTATCTTTTACCAAATCATTCATCTCGATTTTCTTGTGCGAGATACAGACCAAATTTCATCAGTGTGTTCCTTGTATGCACCTGACATGGTTTGCCATCTTTATGTCACCTGTATGTCACTGTGAGCTACTTTCTTGTGCGAGATACAGACCAAATTTCATCAGTGTGTTCCTTGTATGCCCCTGACATGGTTTGCCATCTTTATGTCAGCTGTATGTCACTGTGAGCTACTTTCTTCAAATAAAGGTCACGTCTGTTTTTTTCGCAATCTTATATATCATGCTTCCGGACTTTTTTACTTCTTTTGCATCAGTGTGACCTACTTCCTCAAAATAAAGCACATGTCCAGTTTTTGGTACAAATCCTTTATTGTGATTCCAGACTTATATCGCCTTTTTTGCATGGATAATGACTCGGTCTTCATCAGCACCTTCATCTTATGGACCTGACGATATATCCCAGTTCTTTTATCGCTGATTTCTGCATATTTCAGACTGTCAACTTCATAGAGCACTCAATCAGCTGTAAGGAGAAGATGAACAGGAAGAACAAGATAGGGGCTGCCTTTACAGATGATGGCTTTGCCATGGGTATGTACACTGTTAGTTTTGTCTCGCCTGTTTTAAAATAATAGAGACTTACTTTTCCAGTGATGGAGATGGCAGCCTCAGCATGCAAGTTTTATGATCAGGTCACTTTCTCAGGAATTGTCTGGACTAGAGACTTTAAACTTTGTTGTATCTTAAGTTTAAGTGGTACAACTCAGTGTGACATTAAGGTATGATATTGACCCTTCAGGCAAAGGTCAAATAACTTTAGTTATACTGACCAAAAACCAGCAGGGCCTATGCTCAAATTTATATTTAAATTGAAGTTGATATTTTGCTTTATTCCTAATAAAATTTTGATACATACACTCCCTAAAAAAACAATTGTACCTCGTGTTGGAAATCTTGATCTTTATCGGATATTACTAATAAAAGATTCTTATGATGAACTTATCCGCCGTTATATCTTGTGCTTTAGGTTTGGCATACATCCTGAAGCTCCTGGACCAGTACCACGAGTTTGACTCCCTCCACTGGTTCCAGTCTGTCAGGGACAGGTACCGCAGGGAGAAGGTGAGTACCAGATGCTGAGAAGAATTATACCCTGTTTCTGTCAATTCATCTTCATACACGGCCTTATTCCTGACAGCCTTATAATTTCAGAGTATTCTACTATGCATTGCATTAATATACCAAATTACTAGTAAACCTTTAAAGAATGAAAACAATTACAAAATGTTGATACAGGTTTCCACTGTATCTAAAAGTAGAAGGGTAGCACCTATATAAGACATCTGCTATAGATCTGCTATTGTTTAATAGTAATCAGTCATCCATGATTGTTGACTGTTGTATCAATATAGCGATGATATGTCCTACCAATATATTGAAACTGAAATTCCTATCAACGACAGTGAGTGTAAGTTCTAAAAATCTAAAGTTAAATATATTGATACACGAAAACTAGCAATAAATTTGAGAAGGTTCATGGTACAAATTAAAGTTTGCTTAGCTTTAACAGTTATGGAGAAGTCTGCACAGATGTCCTCTACATTAGAGAATGTATATGTTAAATCTGGCATAACATGGGACATATAGTAAAAACTTGAGTTTGTCCTTTTCATTTCAGGTTTACCAATTTATTGAATGATTTATGTTCAAATAAGCATTTGCTGATAGCATTAAAGAAAGTGTTAAAGTCTAGAGTCCTGTGCAGATTTTAACTGTTAATTTCAGCATTAAATATCAGCTGATAGTGGAAATTAAATTTGAATGTCATGGGGGAGGGAGTTACCCTTCAGGTGACCAATATTTTTCGGATCATGATTTGTTGCGATGCAATTTGAAGTATATTTCAACTGTAAATGAAAGGAGCTATCTATAGACAGGTATAATGCATTTTGGCGATTTATTGGTGTTTTTAAGGGATAGGGCAGAGAGATCAAAGGATAGGGGGTTAATTAAGGTGTAGGGGGGAATTAGATTTTAGAATTAAGGGATAGGGGGAATATTCTCTTAAAGGGCTTGTGGAAGACCCAGTCTGTTTATTGGTTGTGAGATTTCTGCTGTGATTAAAATAGAATTTCCACACAGAGACAATAATTAATACTTTATTGCCTGTAGCAAACAGTACAGAAGCAGCAACAGGGAGCCGGCAGCAGATCTGATGAGAAACTACAACAAACCATGTCACTCACCCAGAAACGTCTAGATGTCTACTTACAGGTTAGTCCAACTGGTACCCAACATAAATAGACTGGTACCCAATATAGTCAAGTGAGAAAGTGTTAATTTTTATGGATGGCGGGAGGTATACATTACTGGTTCTACCCAGGAAAAATGGGGTAGTCTGCCTCGTACACAAAATATATGGCCTAACATGTGCTAAAAATGATGTACAAAGCCATTAAAACAAATAAACCGTCGGGTCAATGTTTAGTTTATAGTGGAGGACAGTGAACTGGTATCTGACATAAGAAGACTGGTACCTAACTTGGTTTGTCATCCTTCCATCTGTGTAGTCTGTCTGCTTTATTATTCTGATAGGGCAAGCTTTAGTTTACCTTAACTGGTACCCAACATAAGTAGACTGGTACTCGACACTATTAGACTGGTACCCAACTCTTGTACCCAGTCTTAATGATGATTGTATGCTACTTATGTATATTCAATGTTTTGTGGAGGCAAAGTTGTCTGAGGCTGTGTGTGAAGCTATATGCTTACTCATGTCAAGCATAGGTTTGACCCCAAAATGCGCCATTTCTCATCTGCATTTCATCCACGGTCTCCTGTCCATATAGAATTGGCATACTGTAAAAAAATTGCGTTGACTAAGAAACATTATATGCCATATAAAAGACAAATGACACGTGATTAAAAGTTCTACTACAGTTGTTTGTTTCAAAAACGAATCTAAAAGATACTACATGTAAACCATACAGTGTGTTACATTCGTATGATGATGGGCAGATTTTTTTATTTAAAGACCATCAGTAAGTTTATCAACAAATTAATGTGTATGCATTATTTTGTTTCGAAATTAATTAGCAGAATGGTATTTTAAATTAACACACAAAATCTTTATATTCATGACAGGAATTTGACCTGCTGTTCTATTCGCTGAGCAGTGCAAGGATCTTCTTCCGTGCAGACATGACAGCGGCCGAGGAAAAAGAAGAGACTAACAAGGGTACGTGAGCTTCGTGGTATTTATTGCATTAAATGGCATTTCCTCTGAACTTCGGTAATTTCCTCTGAACTTCGGTAAGCTCTGTATTTTTGGTAACACTAGTTCGGGGTGTTACAACTTGGTCGGGAGACTGTTACTTGTCATGCAATAAAACTGTTATTGAATCAGCACCTTTTTCGTGGGGGGCGGGGGTGGGGTTAGGGGGAAGGTTACAAACTGCCTGAAAACAGTGGGAAGTCAGAAAAAGATAAAAAGTAAATAAAAAAAAAAAAATTGGGGGGAAAAGGTTACAAACATTTATGTATAAGGTGGAAAGAGTAGCAACACATTAAGGAAAAGATGTAGGAAAAGGTCTATAAAATTGGGAATTAAACATTTGGTTCTTTTATTAAATGTTGTGCTCATAACTTGTTATGTCTCCCCCACCTTGTGGAGGGGAGACATATTGTTTTTGTGCTGTCTGTCGCTTGCCTTTGTCCTTGTCTGTATGTCACAAACTTCGTCCGGACTATTTTTTCTGAACCCCTGGCCGGATTTCAGTGAAACTTTGCATGAATAATCAGTACCAAGCCTAGTTGTGCATGTCTTAGCCATGATTCGGTTGAATGATTTTTGGGGGAGTTATGGTCCCTTAAAGGTTTTAATACACAAACTTTGTCCTGGCTAGTTCTCCTGAACCCCTGGCCGGATTGCAATGAAACTTGGCAAGATTGATCAGTACCATGCCTAGTTGCGAATGAATATCTTCGCCTTATTCTGGTTGAATGATTTTTGGGGGAGTTATGGCCCTTTAAAGGTTTTAATACACAAACTTTGTCCGGACAAGTTCTCATGAACCCCTGGCCGAATTTCACCGAAACTTGGCAAGGATGGTCAGGACCAAGCCTAGTTGTGCATATCTTCACCGTGTTCCACTTCAATGATTTTTGGCAAATTTATGGCCCTTTCCCCTGTCGGGGAGACATTTGTTTTTACTAAAAACAACCTCTAGTTAGAAATTACAATTAACTGTATCTTTTAATTAATTATTGTGTATGATTTCAGAGGGACCAAAAGATGAGAGTGCTGGCCAGGCATCAGCAGGTAACCAACAAATATATACACTTGTATTAAACCCGCTGTGCAGTCCTCATTTACAAAATACAAATATATACACTTGTATTAAACCCGCTGTGCAGTCCTCGTTCACAAAATACAAATGTATACACTTGTAGTAAACCCGCTGTGCAGTCCTCATTCACAAAACACAAATATATACCCTTGTATTAAACCCACTGTGCAGTCCTCATTCACAAAATACAAATATTTACACTTGTATTAAACCTGCTGTGCAGTCCTCATTCACAAAATACAGATTTACAGTCAAATTTTCATTTTTGCTAAATGGAGATGATCAGATCTCAAATTAATTTAGGCAAAAGTTGTTTTTTTTTCTAAAATTTACAGAATTCATTTCCTATTAGTTATTAAAAGTTGTTTGTCTCAATTGACATGTCGCCAGTACTTAAATATCTCCGCCCTATTGTTGATGTCGGAGTATATTGACAATAGTTTATATAACATAGTTGCACGTGCTTTATACACGTGCTGTTGTTTGACGGAGGTATCATTCTGGTTTGATTGGTTGAAATGGATAAATGATTGACAACTGGCGACATGTTAATTGTATGATCATTGCCAAGATGTTATCCATAATCGTCTTCCATGTATCTATTACACTGTAGTGTTTCACAATAAAATTACCATTGCTAATATGTTGGATGAGCCATTAAACAACAGTTGAATTCCTCATATAAAAACATCTGTTTCAACTGTATAATCATTGCCAGCACATCGTCCATTACCACCTTCCATCTTCACAGTTGAATGTTGCATAATGACTCATGCTAAGGGAAAATGTCCTGCCCAAGAGCGCACCTACGAAAATTTGTGGTGCTGTTGAACCAGGATTCCAGGTTTCAACCTTGCTATCCACTGGGCCATGCCAGCCCAAAGGAAGTTACTTGTCTGATGTGAACCTCTGTAATTAATATACATTTAGGAATTCCTTTATAATTTTTGTCGAGCCCATTTACGGATCTCGACTTCAGTGACCACAAGGTCATCCGAGTGTCAGTGAGTCTATCCGTGCGTCCGACTTCAAAATGTATTTAGAATAAAATCTGTCTATTTAGTGCCGTCTCTGAAATCATGGTCATATTTAAATTAAATGTGCACCAAAATAAGGACTGATAATTGTCAATTGTCATTTGTATACAATATAACAACTAGAAAGAGTGTTTAATAAAGGGACACACGGCAATCAAACTTGTGGTATCGTGGTAAACTTAATTCTTCGCAATTTCAATATTTGCAAATCACATTTTATATTTCAAGAATTTAGTAAAAACAATGGTAAAATGGTCGAAGAAATATTTTTTCTCTATATTTAAATTTTACTAGCAGCTTCGAGTAAAACAAACATTTAATAAATGAATGAAGTACTAATTTCAATGCTTGATAACCGTGTGTCGCTTTTAAAAGTCCTAGAGTTACAGTTTGAAGTTTAGACCAGTATATATACTAGTATACACATACCTTTTTCACCTATTTAGCTTCCTGATGAACCTTGACCCCACCCATCCAAGGTAACACTCCTCTGTAATTGCTTACCATATTATATAGCTGTATTACACTTCTGTGGATGAATTGCAAAGGTATCTGAGTGAAACATAATGAATAATTAAAAAATTGCTATAATACACTGAGTGAATTATTCGCATGTATCTGGTTGACATTTGACCTCAATCAGAACTGTGTTGTCAATTTGTTTGGAACCTGAGCAGCTTCTCTTTTATTTTGATTGTCTATTAAAGTGTCACAGAAAAAGGCAAGTGCATTCCTGTGATCACTCTTTTTAAAAATTGTACATACTCGCCCAATTCCGTGATTCTATGAACAAAATACACAGGACTCTAAAGTATGCAATAAAATAGAAAAAAATGTAATAACTTGTTTAAGTGGATGTTTTGGTAGTTTATTGAAAAACAACTAAGTTGTGGTCAGACTTGCAGCATATTTAACTCACTCAGCTGTTCATTCGTGAAAATACTACACTGACCAGGGCTCGAGTAAGATTTTTCCAGTAAGCTACCAAGATCAACTAAACAGTATATGTGTTCTAACTTTGTATTTGTAGCAATATATCCTTCCTACTGTATTGTTTGTATATCTATATATATAGATCTGTAATGAATATTACTTTATAATGTAGACGGGTTGGAGCAGTTCTGTCAAGGACACAATTCCACCAAGGTCATGATTCTGCATTTTTGATGCATTTTAGTTTTATATACAATATTCCGATCATTTATCAGTAAAGTAATTTTTGTGACCAATTACTGAAAGGTGTCAGTGTTGTGACACGCATCATGACATCAGTGTTGTGGCATGCTTCACGATGACAGTGTTGTGACACGCATCACGACATCAGTATTGTGGCATGTGTCACGATGACAGTGTTGTGACACGCATCACGACATCAGTGTTGTGGCATGCATCACGATGACAGTGTTGTGACACGCATCACGACATCAATGTTGTGGCATGCATCACGATGACAGTGTTGAGACACGCATCACAACATCGGTGTTGTGGCATGCATCATGATGACAGTGTTGTGACACACATCACGACATCAGTGTTGTGGCATGCATCACGATGACAGTGTTGAGACACGCATAACGACATCAGTGTTGTGGCATGCGTCATGATGACAGTGTTGTGACACACGTCACAACATCAGTGTTGTGTTGTGACAGTCAGAAAGTCTTCATTCCTCAATGACACTAATGTGAATGGTACAAAAGGGGTTGAATTTTTCTTTCATACCATGCGCAACCATACAAAGTCTTTTCAGTGGGTTGTGGTGAAATATTCGTTTAAATGCATGAACCGATATATTCTGTAAGATATAACTTCGTAATAGATGAGGGAGAATTGTGTCTACATCTCTGGGCGCCATTGTTCAAAGATCGATTAGCTTAATCCGTGGTTAGTGTAAACTTTCAAAGTACATTTTCTCATAAAACTATGTTTTGTATTACAGAAAGTTTTTGATTTGCATTTCTTCTTAACATAGTGCTTTCACTTGCTCAGTTTCTGGTAGAAATATTCATTTATCGGAATATCAGAGAGATTTAAAATTTGGACTTAGCGCTCGATTAAGTTAACCGATCTTTGAACGACTGGGCCCTGCTGGAAGTAGTGAGCTAACAACAGCATTTCCAATATCACCATAGCAATTGAGGGACAATTTAAAGATCATATAAGAATGATAAATTAAACATCAATCTCTGAAAGTATGTATTACTAATTGAACGATAAATATTAATAATAATAGCCAACAAAAGCAAACAGTTATTGCAGATGGTATTTTTGGTGGGGGAATGGCTCCAAGCACCTTGTTGGTTCTCTGTCAGCATTTTATAGTTTTGCTTGCTTCACTTAAACCTTGCTTGAATATTTTGAGTAAATGGCACCACAACGTTTCAGTATTTTAGATATTGCCATTTTAAAGTTTCATTTGCTAGAAATAAAGATATGTTTCGTTTTTGGAACCAAGATTCTGTTATGGCCCCTGCCATTCGAAGAACGGTGGAAGGGCATAGCCATATAGTGTTACCCATGTCCATCTGAGCTTGCGTGTGTGCAGAAAACGTTGTCCGGACTCTAACTTTGGTAATTGTTATCCATTCTTCTCCAAACTTGGTCAAATTGTATATGGGTACGATGTCTCGGCAAAGTTCTTTAATTGGCCTCATTGCCACAGTTATTCTAGAGTTATGCCCCTTAGAATAATCACGAAAACTCATGAATGAAACATGTAGAAGTTTAGCATTTGAAAATATTTTAGTGACATTATTTTTTAAAATAAAGCCTTTTTTTTCAGTTCACTTTTTTCTCTAATCAGTACTGTTAAACAGGACATAAATATAGAACTGTAACATTGGGCCACAAAAACATGTGTTTCTAAATTGAACTAAATATTAGTAAATATTAAATTTCATGATTGTGTTATAAAACATTTCATGATTGTGTTATAAAATACATAAATAATAAATAAACTGAATATTACTTGTAGAGTATCTTACATGAGTGTTCATTTATTATTGAAATTATTAAACAATTTGGCAAAAATGATATGTTATTATAATGATTTGCAGAGCATATGATTTTGCCAACAAGTTTAAAGTAACTAAAACGCCAAGATTCACTACAAAACCATTCTTTCGAACTCCATCCATGTGTTGAGGTCACAGTATAATGCATATGTGCCGATTAAAAGTCTAGAAATATTCATGGATACTTAAAATACTCATAATTGAGTATGCGTAAAATGAACTAAGAGTTGGTCGCTTCAGCAGTGATGACAATAGGGAAATGTTTTGCCTGATCGATTAAGGCGTTTGTGTTATAGTTATATATTTCGGATTTGCAACAAATGTAAGTTACATATATACTTTTTCGTTAGTGGGCTCAGAAACTTTGTACTTCTGTTGTAAAATGTGCCTGTCAATGGCGGGATTAGCGGCTTTAATACTTGCAATTATAAATTAACACGAATGTGAGATTTTATTTATCACATGACTGACATAACGTCAAAAAATTACAAAAAGGTTCATTCATGTGACGTAATTGACATCTTCTTACTGGTATAGTACTAAATATAGAATTGTACGATACATAAGACATGTCTAATTATTATTACAGGAGCGACTGAGACACCTGGTGACAGTTCAGCCCCGCCACCACCACCAACAGACGGAGCACCTCCTCCTCCACCACCACCACCACCGCCGCCCCCACCGCCGCCGCCACCACCACCACCATTTTAAAGGCTAGGAGAAGTAACCATCCGTTGCCAAATGAGCCAACTGATCAAAACACAAACAATAATCTAGATGTGAAATATCTAGGCTGACGAATCAGTATCGTTTACAATCGCAAATAGATATTGAGAGTATATATTTAGACGATCTTTTAGTTGAATAAACGTCTGTTTTTAAGGAGGTGGAGCTTCTCGGCACCTGTCCAGTGTGTCTCAATAGAAAATATCTATTATATTATCTCAAATTACACCGACAGTAGTTATTTCCCTTGCACTTTTATTGTTGGTACTATAATGTGCTTCATGGAATTGCCATTCACTACCAGCTTTCAAAACTACATCAATGCCCAAAATGAGCGAATCTTAAAGAAACTAACCTGCCAAATAACTGCAAAATTACACTACAAAACCATTTATGAAAACTAGCTATATGTTCAGGTCATATAATAATGTACATGTGCCTATTAAAAGTATAGGTTTCTGTCTCTTCAGGTTCTTAAAATATCCATGATTGAATTATGCATAATGAGTTGGTAACTCTCAATTCGACACTTCAGTTTTGAGGTTTGACGTAGCCGGTTCAAACCATTTATTCTGTGTCTATAGACATGATAGAGTTTGGATTCTCAAAATAATACCTCGTCTTCTGTAGAAATGGGATACCAGTACATTTGCCTGTTGATGGTGGAATAGGGACTTTAGGAGTTCAAGTAACATTTTTTTTCCATAAATCTCAATGAAACTGTTCAATGGTGAGCTTAGAACAACCTGTCGACTTGCAAGGTGTCCTATGGAACAAATTGTTTTTTTACGTGAGAATTGTCTCAATATATTTGCTTCAGTTACTCAGTACTGACTTGTTCTTTTAAGCTACCAGTTACTGTTGGCCAGGTTATACCAGGTGAAGAATGGTTACATTTATTACCGCATGGCCAATTTTATTTTAGGCTATTAAATAATTCTACTGTTTTATCCTTTGGTATGTGTAGAGATAAAACAGTAGAATTATTTAAAGCCTAAAATAAAACACGATATTTTAAATATAAACTATATATACCGAAATGAAAATAAAACACAATATTTTTTAAATTTTAAATATAAACTATATATACCGAAATGAAAATAAAACACAATATTTTAAATTTTAAATATAAACTATATATACCGAAATGAAAATAAAACACAATATTTTAAATTTTAAATATAAACTATATATACCGAAATGAAAATAAAACACAATATTTTAAATTTTAAATATAAACTATATATACCGAAATGTCATTGTGTGAAAGATACTAAAATTTAATTTAATACTAGTGAAAGCATAATTCCTGAGTTATGTCCAGGAATGTCAACGAACCTGTTTTTCAGTATTGTATATTCTCAGTATATGCTTATTCCTATATAGTTTGTTAAAAGATTATAGAATCTACTAGTAAGCTGCCATAAAGCATTGTTTATGTGCGAGTAAGGAACAGGTGTATTTAAGATGGTTAAGACGTACAACATAGTTTATGTGTATTCATATTTAAATAACAAATTATAGTTTGGTGAACATGATTTCAGTATCAAGTTTGCCACATTTTAGAATCATACTAGAGAATGTGTTTTTGGGAGATCTGGGAGATCATATATAAAGAGATTCGTGTCAGATGACCTAAAAGGATTCTCGTATGTGACTAGTTTTAATGTGATAATGAATAATTTGAGAATCCTGAAAGTTCCATATCAGAACTTTTATAAGCCCAGGTTTTTGAAAAAAACGGGGTATAATTATTAAAATTGCCTCCGTTTGTCCGTCTGTCCATTACCGCATCTCCTCCTAAACTGCTGAACGGAAATCAACCAAACTTAGGGTATGACTTCACCATATGATGACGGTGTGCAAGAGCAACATTATTTTTGGCTCCGAGCTCAGGGGCCCTCAAAGGGGGTCAAAAGGTCAAATACACTAAAAATTCAATTACACTGTCACTTTTAAATATTTGTGCACATATCTCGTCTATGAAAGTTTTCTTGTTTTTTTTAGATCACCTGAGCCGAAGGCTCAAGGTGATCTATTGGGATCACTCTGCGTCCGTCGTCTGTCGTCTGTCGTCCGTCCGTCGTCCGTCCGTCGTCCGTCGTCGTTAACTTTTCTTCAAACGACTTCTCCACAGAAACCGCTTGGCTAATTTTGACTAAACTTCACATGGATGATCCTTAGATGAATGCTTTTTAGATTTGTTAAAATTAGGTCAGCGCGACATCCAAGACGGCCGCCATTGCCATATATGGTCGAAACCTTAAAAAATCTTCTTCTCCAGAACCGCAGGACAGATTTCAACATTTTTTCTTTTAAAATGATCGCCAACGCCTACACTATCAAGTTTGTTCAAATAAAGTCCCCGGGGTCAAAAATGGCCGTGCCCCGGGGATCCAAAGTTTGTATATTGAGATTTTGCATGTTTTTCATATAGACATAGGAAAAAACTTTAAAAAATCTTCTTCTCTGAAACCACAAGGCACAGAGCTCTCATGTATTACATGTAGCATGAGCTTATGGTCCTCTACTAAGTTTGTTCAAATGGTGACCCTGGGGTCAAATTTGTCCCCGCCCCGAGGTGTCACAGTTTTACATAGACTTAATTATATAGGAAAACAAAATAAAAAATCTTCTTCTCGGAAACTACAAGAGCCAGAGGTTTAATGTTTTGCATTTACAATAAGTATATGGTCCTTGAGCAAGTTTGTTCAAATGGTGACCCCCGGGTCACAATTGACCCCGCCCCAAGGATCACATGTTTTGCATAGACATGTATAGGGAAAAACTTAAAAAATCTTCTTCTCTGAAACTGCAAGAGCCAGAGGTTTAATATTTTGCATTTGCTATAAGCTTATGGTCCTCTACCAAGTTTGTTCAAAATTTGACCCAGGGGTCACATTTGGCCCCACCCCGGGGGTCACAGTTTTACATAGGCTTGTATAGGCAAAAACTGAAAACAATCTTCTTCTCTGAAACTACAAGAGCCAGAGGTTTAATATTTTGCATTTACTATAAGATTATAGTCCTTTACCAGGTTTGTTCAAATGGTGACCCTGGGGTCACATTTGGCCCCGCCCCGGTGGTCACAGTTTTACATAGACTTGTATAGGGAAAAACTTAAAAAATCTTCTTCTCTGAAACTACAAGAGCCAGAGGTTTAACATTTTGCATTTACTATAAGATTATGGTCCTTTACCAAGTTTGTTCTAATGCTGACACTGGGGTTACATTTGGTCCCGCCCCAGGGGTCACAGGTTTTACATAGACTTGTATAGGGAAAAACTTAAAAAAACTTCTTCTCCGAAACTGCTTGAGCCAGATGTTCAATATGTTGCATTTGCTATAAGCTTATAGTCCTCTACCAAGTTTGTTCAAATGGTGACGCTAGGGTTACATTTGACCCCACCCCAGGGGTCACATGTTTTACATAGACTTGTATAGGGAAAAACTTAAACAATCTTTTTCTCTGGAACTGCTTGAGCCAGATGTTCAATATTTTGCATTTTCTACAAGCTTATGATCCTTTACCCAGTTTGTTCAAATGGTGACCCAGGTGTCAAATTTGGCCCAGCCCCGGGGGTCGCAGTTTTACATAGATTTATATAGGATACTTTTAAAAATCTTCTTCTCTGAAAGTACAAGAGCCAGAGGTTTAATGTTTTGCAGTTACTATAAGATTATGGTCCTTTACCAAGTTTGTTCAAATGGTGACCCTGGGGTCATATTTGGCCCCGCCCCCGCGATCACAGTTTTACATAGACTTGTATAGGGAAAAATTAAAAAATTCTTCTTCTCTGAAACTGCAAGAGCCAGAGGTTTAATATTTTGCATTTACTATGCGCTTATGGTCCTTTACCAAGTTTATTAAACTGGTGACCCGGGGTCACATTTGGCTCTGCCCCAGGGGTCATATGTTTTACATAGACTTGTATAGGGAAAAACTTAAAAAATCTTCTCTTTCTGAAACCACAAGGCACACAGCTCTCCTATATTACATGTAGCCCTTGGGGCTTATTTGGCCATGCCCCAGAGGTTACACCTTCATTTTGTCTTTGATCTTTACCAAACTTTGTCAGTGTCTTCATATCAATGTTGGTAAACAACAGAGGCCACGTTTCTCGGACAATCTTAACCAGACTTGCACAGATTGTATATGATCATAAGATTTCGAAGAAGTTCGATAATGGACAATTACTCAGGTGATCGATATAGGGCCATCTTGGCCCTCTTGTTTATTATTATTATGTCTCAAATGAAACATTATGATGATTGGATTACACTGTATACATTTGTTTCCTCCTATATATATGTCATCAGTTGGGCCTGGAGGAATACTAATAATTCAATTATGGTGTCATTTTTTACTTTTGCACATTAATTGGTATAATAGTCATCTAAGAAAGAGATACACATCATGTCAAATGATTTATTATTTAAAACTTTAAAATTTTAGTATGGCTTTCGAGTTGAACCCCACGAAGTGGTACTTCTTTTGTACTGCTATTGAATTCCGTCAAACAATCTTGGTTTTATTTAGTAAATATTCAATAATGATTGGTGTGTTATGTTAGTTTGTGTTTTATAAGCTACAAGTTACGGATATTGAAGAAAAAATGGGTATTTTGCGATGGCGCGCCGTCCAATTCGTTCTAGTTTATATTAAAATTATTTAGAGAATATCCTGTAGTATGTGCGGCCAATTTTTATTATAGATTTCACAAAACTTACATTATCCTGGTATGATTTTTCAGAATGGTAAAAATGGTTGTTTAAAATTTAATGATATAATGTCTATTAAAAGTATATTAAAAAAAGTGTGTCATGTCTGCTTTATTGACAATTTTTAATTTAGAAGGCTCATTTTTAGCTCTAATGGCCAAAGGGTTGGCAATTCGGCCAGGCTTATGGGATGGTGCGTTGTCCGTCGTCGTTCGTCGATTAACTTCCTTTTCTTAATACTCTAGCACTGTCATTTTGCAAGTGATCTTTACCAAACTTTGTCAGGGTCTTTATATCAATGAAAGTTCATACAAGTTTGACAAACCAGCTAGATTGGAGTAGAAACACTGGAGGCCATTGTTTTATTGAAAAATTCCATATTCTGCCTTGTTAACACTCTTATACCTAAATTTTGTATTTGATCTTTACCAACCTTTATCAGTGTCTTAATATCAATAAAAGCTTGGACGAATTTGCAATCTAGATCTAATTAATCCAGAGTTATGGCCCTTCATTTATTGAAAAAATGCTATATTTTGCTGTGTTAACACTATCGTTTTCGTTTTTCATCTGATCTTGACCAGTCTTGGGTCAATAAAACCTGGGACAGGTTTGCAAACAAGAAACAGCAGAATCATGGCCCTTTAATAATTTAACAATGCTATATTTTGCTTTCCCTAGCACCTTCATTTATAAGTTCCAGATCCGATCCGATAAGTTATATCAGGTTATTGTTACGAAATTATTGCCCAGAATGTGTAAATGTTTACGGATAGGGGACAATCCCATACCATAATACATCTCTTTTTTTGCTGCTCTACTGATCAAAGATCAGCAGAGCTTGTGCCATGGTGCAGTGTCCATCTGTACGTCTGTCTGTCTGTAAACTTTTTTTTTGTGGCGACTACTCCTCTGAAACTACTGGATGGATTTTCATTAAACTTTACAGGAATGTTGACCATGATGTCTAGTTGATCCTAGCAAAAGTTCACGTTGATGTGAAATCCAAGATGGCCACCACGGCTAAAAATAGATTTAAAAAAAAACATGTAGCGACAACTTCATGAAAACTATAAGTGATCTTGATATGGGACTTTTTCTAAAATGATCAGCATGACATGATGTTGGTCCTTGTCAAAAATTATTTTGATTCGACATTAAACATGGCTTCCAGTGGCCATCTTTGTTTACTTAGAGTTATATAGTAAAAACTTGTAGCGACTACCCTGAAAACTACTTGACAGATTTTCATGAAGCTTCACAGGAATGTTGATCTAGCTATCAAAACCTGTCATCAATTGTTTACCAAGCATAGTCAGAGTGTTGATATTAATGAACGCTTGGTGAAATAGTGAAACCCTGCTTGATCTGATGAGTAACACCAGGATTATGGCTCTTGATCTCTTATGCCATTGTCCATTATCCGTCCGTCCATTAACATTTTGATGTCAGTGCACTTGCACTTTCATTGTACATCCTATCTTTACCAAACTTGGCCAGAGTCCTACTATCGATAAAACTCAGAAGAGTTCGCAAAAACACTAAAATCAGATAATAAACACCAAAGTTATGGCACTTGATTTAATGAAAAATGCTATAATTTGCCATGTCAACACTCTAGCAACTTTATTTTGCATCGGATCTTTATCAA
This sequence comes from Cyrtodaria siliqua, assembly GCA_037043455.1. Classification (NCBI taxonomy): domain Eukaryota; kingdom Metazoa; phylum Mollusca; class Bivalvia; order Adapedonta; family Hiatellidae; genus Cyrtodaria; species Cyrtodaria siliqua. The sequence continues at coordinate 29,078 of JAWPHD010009501.1, forward strand.
ATTGGTCAGAGTGGGCTTGGAAATTTTCGAAAACCATTTTTGAAAATGATATATTTTGCTTTGTTAATCTGCAGCTAGATCTACTTTATTTTGCATCTGATCTTTATCAACCTTATCCAGAATGTTAATATATTTGTATAAGTAAAAGCTTGGACAAATTGAAGACCTTATTACCCTGTGTCCTCCGCCCCGCACCCTCTGTTTTATTTTAAGAAGTTGTCGTAGAAGTAAATGTGGACAAATCCAAAACTAGCAATGTTAGCATGGAGGATGTAAAACATCCTTGGAATCAAAGGCAGAGATAGGAAAGGATCTGTTTGACAAATTGGTATTGCAGCTGAACGAGCGTCCAGTTGGTTGTGAGTGAAAAGAGAGCAGCAGAGCTGGAAGCCATCCACTGACACGGAGAGTGTCCTGGGTTTAAAGGACCGAATTGAACACTCATTGATGGGCGGCGCCCAGCTTGATGATTTCAGTCGATTTACAGTCAGATGGCTGTAAAAATTCATGTTGCTATTCCAGATAGACTGATACGTGATACTGGAGAAAAACACGCACTAGTAATTCCTACAAATAGACTGGAATCGGAGCATAACGGGCGGATTTCAGTCTTCGTGAGAAGTCGCCTACCACAGCTACGGACAGAAACGGAGCAATATTTCCAAAGGTTTCAGAGAGAAAGTGGGGAGGGGATGAAAGACTCACCAGGATGGATGTATTGGCAACAACGCAACATTGAATGGAATGACGACAGTTGTGAAATGCAGTGCATTAAGGTTTACAAAAACCTGAGAGGGGCTTGGGAATCCACCAATCAAGAACCATACGAGAAGTCAGGAGCAGCGCACAGATGTTCCATCTGGTGAGACTTAGGCGTATCCTAGTCAGGAGTCAATCCACATCTCTGCATCGAAACACTACAGTATACGGAGCGAGACGGAAATTAATTGGTGTCTTCAGAGATCAAAAAGTTGACCCACTCCTTGAGTTGCTTCAAACACATGAGACTATGAACCAAATGCAAACCAGTCACAAGATACGCTGAACACAGCTAAGAAGAACGACACTACTGTATCGCTTGTTTCAGCCAATTTTTTTTTTTACTTTTAGACGAAATTCATCTAGTATCTAAGTAATTTGTATATCAGTGAAATAGACATTTTTAGTGGTAAATAAAATTACCTTACTTTTCAAAATTGGTTGAGAAATAAAAATTTCATGTGCGAAAGCAGTTTTTGATGGGGTATTTTCAATGCATAATTCTGCTGCATGACAAAATTGAAAACTTTTTTTTTTTAGAATTGTTATCTAAAAATGGTTTTAAACTGTTGGATATTCATAAATTAAGATGTCCTGAAATTGTTGTTGCAAAATATAAAGGCTAACTGAAGTTATTTGAAATTTCTTAATTTTCTGTTGGGTCGCAAATCATTTGGGATGTAAAATATTTATTTCTCAACCGATTTCCAAAACTAAGATATTTTTATTTACCACTAAAAATTCCAGTTCTAATGTACATATTTTTTAAATTGCTCAAGCTACTGCAGAAAAATTTACCTTTGGCTGAACAAGCGCCCCAAACATCTAATCAAAAGAGAGGCGATTTTAAAGAATCGCTTGACCTAGGAGGACTGATAAGAAGGAATGGAAAGACCTGGACAAGGACTGTATGACATTTTGGATCTATCGCTACAAGGAGCAGTGAATATAAAATGAAATCCTTAACTTACTGTTCCGAGGCCAATGGTAAGCCTGTGGCTTCTAGAGGCCCACCTCTTTGTTGGTTTGACGGTCGAGAGTGTCTACTGCTCAAGCTTGGGAAACAACTAGCACCAAATATTATTTGATAAGTTATGCCAATGTTTGTTTAGTCTGCTCTTAAAGGTATTCACACTCGGTGCTTGGACAACACTGACTGTCAGTCAGGTAGGGAATTCCAATCTTCCACCACTCTTATACTGAAGGAATATTTTCAACGTTCAGTTCTGGCTTGTTTTAGCTCTACTGGCCAAAGGCCAGGTATGCGATCACTTTTCATCCGTCTGTCCGTCTGTCTGTCTGTCTGTCCGTCTGTTAGCAATTTTATAAAATCAACATCTCTGAAACCGCTTGAAGGATTTTGATGAAACTTCATCACAATGTTACTTGGAAGGGCCCCTCTCAGATTTGTGTTTTTCATGGCCGCCAGTCGTCCAAGATGGCCACCATGGCTAAAACTAGGTCAAATTTAAGGACATTTCAAACAACATCTCCGAAGAAACCACTTATTCCATTCTACTGAAATATCATATACATGTTCCTTGGGTTGGCCTCTTATCAAGTTTGTGTTTTTTCGTTATCGTTGAATAATCAAAATGGCCGCCACGGCGACCCAAAATTTACATAGAGTTATATAGACAAAGGTTTAAAATGACATCTCCTCTGAAATTGTTGAAGGATTTTGATGAAACTTAAGCACAATGATATTTGGGATAGTCCCTCTCAGATTTGTGTTTTTCGCGGTCGCCATCTTCTCTGAAACCGCTTGAAGGATTTTGATGAAACTTAATCACAATTATCTTTGGGTTAGTCCCCCTCAGATTTGCATTTTTGGGGCCTCCAGCCAACATGGCTAAACTTAGGTCAAATTTAAGGACATTTATCAAACGACATATTACCACTTATTCCATTCTAGTTAAATATCATATGCCTGTTCCTGTTGGCCTCTATCAAGTTTGTGTTTTTCGTTGTCGTCAAATATTCAAAAAGGCCGCCACAATAACAACCCAAAGTTTACATAGAGTTATATATAGGAAACATGTTTCTTGGGTTTGCCTCTATCATGTTTATGTTTTTGAATCACATCATACAAGTAGAGCATCTACAGGCCCTCTTGGGCCTCTTGTTTAAAAAGTTTTAGGCTATTCCCTCTTGTTCTAGTATATGTTGCTAAAGGGTGAAAATTTTGGATTGATGAGATATCGAATCCTCTAAGCCCCGTGTAGCTTCCGGGGCCCCCCGTTTGGTCACGGGGCAAAGAATAGGGCCACTGCAGATCCCATAGGAGGGGTAGGCAGAGGGGTAGAATCCCCCCAAATTCATGTTCATTTTTTCATTTTTTGTTCATGTTCATTAAAGGTCTTCATCATGATCCCTGCATTGTTTCAGGTGCTATCTCGCTCGCATCAAAAGAGCAGTGGCAGAAAAACAATAACGTGGCTCTAGCGTTAATGGAGTTTCTACGATAGAATTTGCAGCAACTCTGCAGTTCAGGGTGAGAAGGTTCTAGGCCCATTTTCCATATTTTATCTCGATGTACATGGAAGATGAGCCTGGCATGTTCATGCCTGTTAGGCGCCATATAACCTTTTCATGTGTTGGTGCGCCTTAAAACTCCGATTCAATTCAGTTCGAATCCTCTAAGATCTTAAAGACTTGCAGCATGTCCTCAAGTAACTTCCAATATTGGAGCATAGGAATACCTAAGGATCTTAGCCTTTCGTTATATTCTAGGTTGTTTAAAGATGATAGCATTTGTGTTACCCTACGTTGAACTTTTTCTATAGCGATAAGGTGCTCTTTTAAGTACGGGTACCAAACTGTACTGGCATATTCTAAATGGGGTCTTACTAAAGCTTTAATAATGTCAAAAATATATTTTTGTCTAGGTATGTAAAGGTACTCATAATTATGCCTAGGTTTCTATTTGCTAAGGCTATTTTGGAGGGTATGTGTGTATTGAAGGTGTAGGGGATTGCCTTGTACTGGGCAATGTCTACCATGTTCCATACCATTTTTAGCTCTACTGGCCAAAGGCCAGGCGAGCTTATGCGATCATTTTTTGTCCGTCTGTCTGTCTGTCCGTCTGTTAGCAATTTTATAAAATCGACATCTCCTCTGAAACCGCTTGAAGGATTTTGATGAAAATTCATCACGTTACTTGGAAGGGCCCCTGTCAGATTTGTGTTTTTCATGGCCGCCAGTCATCCAAGATGGCCACCATGGCTAAAACTAGGTCAAATTTAAGAAAATTTCGAACGACATCTCCGACGAAACCACTTATTCCATTATTGTGAAATACCATGAAATATGTTGCTTGGGTTGGCCTCTATCAAGTTTGTGTTTTTCGATATCGTCGAATTTATGAAAATGACTGCCACGGCGACTCAAAGTTTATATAGAGTTATATAGGAAAAGGCTAAAAATGACATCTTTTTTGAAACCGCTTAAAGGATTTTGATGAAACTTCATTACAATGATCTTTAGGATAGTCCCCCTCAGATTTGAGTTTTTCGTGGCAAAGAGTCATCCAGGATGGCCACCGTATCTAAAATTAGATCAAATTTAAGGAAATTTCAAACGACATCTCCTCTGAAACCACTTATTCCATTCTTATCGTTATCGTTGAATAATCAAAATGGCCGCCACAGCAACCCAAAGTTTACATAGTTATATAGGAAAATGTTAAAAATGACATCTTCTTTGAAACCGCTTGAAGGATTTGGATGAAACTTAAATCACAATGATCTTTGGAATAGTTCCTCTCAGATTTGTGTTTTTTGCGGCTGCCAGTCATCCAAGATGGCCACCATGGCTAAAACTAGGTCAAATTTAAGGAAATTTCAAACGACATCTCCAAACCCACTTATTTCATTCTTGTGAAATATCATATACATGTTCCTTGGGTTGGCCTCTATCAAGTTTGTGTTTTTCGTTATCGTTACCATGGCGACCAAAAGTTTACATAGAGTTATATAGGAAAAGGTTGAAAATGACATTTTCTCTGAAACCGCTTGAAGGATTTTGATGAAACTTAATCACCATGATATTTGGGATAGTCCCTCTCCAAGTTGGCCGCCATGCCTAAAACTAGGTCAAATTTAAGGAAATTTCAAACAACATGTCCTCCGAAAACACTTATTCCATTCTTGTGAAATATCATGAACATGTTCCTTGGGTTGGCCTCTATCAAGTTTGTGTTTTTTCGTTATTGTCGAATAATCCAAATGGCCACGTCAACCCAAAATTTACATAGGTGTAGAGTTATACAGGAAAAGGCTAAAAATGATATCTTCTCTGAAACCGGTTAGAGGATTTTGATGAAACTTAATCACAACGATCTTTGGGATAGTCCTCCTCAGATTTATGTTTTTTCGCGGCCGTCAGTCATCTAAGATGGCCACCATGGCTAAAATTAGGTCAAATTTAAAGAGATTTCAAACGACATCTCCTCCGAAACCACTTAATCCATTCCAGTGAAATATCATAAACATGTTCCTTGGGTTGGCCACTATCAAATTTATGTTTTTTGTAATCGTAGACTAATCAAAATGGTAGACAGGACGACCCAAAGTTTACACAGAGTTAGATAGGAAAAGGCTATAATTGACATCTTTGAAACCGTGGCGGCCATTTTGATTTGACGATAACGAAAAACACAAACTTGATAGAGGCTAACCCAAGGAACATGTATATGATATTTCACAAGAATGGAATAAGTGGTTTCGGAGGAGATTTCGTTTGAAATTTCCTTAAATTTGACTAGTTTTAGCCATGGCGGCCATCTTGGATGACTGCCGTCCGCGAAAAACACAAATCTGAGATGGACTATCCCAAATATCGATGTGATTAAGTTTCATCAAAATCCTTCCAAGCGGTTTCAGAGATGTCGTTTTTAACCTTTTCCTATATAACTCTATGTAAATTTTGGGTCGCCGTGGGGGCCATTTTGATTATTCGACGATAAGGAAAAACACAAACTTGATAGAGGCCAACCCACGGAACATGTATATGATATTTCAGTAGAATGGAATCAGTGGTTTCGGAGATGCCGTTTGAAATTTACTTAAATTTGACCTAGTTTTAGCCATGGCGGCCATCTTGGATGACTGGCGGCCGCGAAAAACACAAAGCTGAGAGGGACTATCCCAAAAAACAATGTGCTTAAGTTTTATCAAAATCTTTCAAGCGGTTTCAGAGAAGATGTAATTTTTAACCTTTTCCTATATAACTCTTATGTAAACTTTGGGTCGCCATGGCGGCCATTTTGATTATTTGACGATAACGAAAAACACAAACTTGATAGAGGCTAATCCAAGGAACATGTATATGATATTTCACAAGAATGAAATAAGTGGTTTTGGAGAAAAGGCTAAATATGACATCTTTACACAGTAGAGTGTCTACTTGGGCCTCTTGTTTTATTTTCCATCCGGTTTTTACCAAACTTTAAGAGATTGTTGATATCAATGAAAGCTCAGACAAGTTCGAAAACCAGCTAAATCGGACCAGGAACACCAGTTATGTGCCCTTGAATTATGGAAATATGCCATTTTCAGACTTGTGAACACTCTAGCACCTTCATTTTGTATTCGATCTTTCCAAAACTTGGCCAGATTGTTAATATCTAACGATTTTTTTCCAACAATTTGAGGGCCTGTTTATTTTTTCCCCCTCAAGTCGGAGTCTATAGTAGATTTCTGGAGATTGTTTATGAATTGGCGTTATATTTGCGATTTTCCAGGAGTTTGGTACTTTTGATTCATCTAATGACATAGTGAATATTTTTGTTAATGGCGTTGTTAATTCGTTTTTGCATTCAACTATCACTTTGGGGTGAATACCATCTGGGCCAGCTGATTTGTAATCGATAGAGTATGGTTTCATTGAGTTGGTTCATTTAAACATCGAGGTGTTTAAATTAACCAACGAGTTAAATTAACCAACTAAAATTGTCCGTGACCATGCTACATCCTTGATTGCTGACAGGACATCGATCGTTTTCGGTTATGATTATGTTGTCAAGTGTGGAGTTTATCCTTCTTGGAGGGAAAGCTGGGTTGTCATTTGCTTCGTTGTGTTAGAAAAAAACGTCACATTTATTAAAAATATTTGCTCTCTCGGTCATTGATGACTTTGTTTCCATTTTGGTCAATTAATTGCCCTATTGTAGTTTTGGTTTTATTTTTTGACCTTACATATTTCCAAAATAATTTATTGTCGTTATTTATCTGAGTTGCAAGGTCCTTTTCATAGTTATACTTTGCTAGTTATAGTGCATAGGTAGCTTTGTTTCTAGCGGTTTTGTATTTTTTAAAATTTGAATGTGTTTCGCAATAAAGGTATTTTTTCCAGGATTTTTTCTTGTCTCTGACCAAGTTTTTTGTGTCTCTATCTATGTATGGGAGATTATTATTCTTCCTATGCACACTGGTATATTTGTTATCGATAATGTTATTGAGGTTATTGGCAAAGGAGTTCCATGCATCATTGACATTGACCATAGTTGCACAACCTTTACAAAAAAAGTGTTTTAGCTCTACTGGCCAAAGGCCAGCCGAGCTTATGGGATACCGAGTTGTCCGTCGTCCGTCCGTCATTAACTTTTGTCTCGTTAAGTTGATAGGGCCTTCCATCAGATCTTTACCAAACTTTACCAGATTGTTAATATCAATGAAAGCTCGGACAAGTTCGAAAACCAGTCAGATTGGATCATTGAACCAGTAACAGCAGAGTTATTGCCCTTGATTTAGTTAAAAATGCTATATTGCTATATTTTGCCTCGTTAAGACGATAGGGCCTTCATTTTTCATCCTATCTTTACCAAACTTTACGACATTGTTAATATCAATGAAAGCTCGGACAAGTTTGAAAACCAGCCAGATCGGACCAGTAACAGCGGAGTTATGGTCCTTGATTTAGTTAAAAATGCTATATTGGTATGTTTTTCCTCGTTAAGACGATAGGGCCTTCACTTTTCATCCTATCTTTACCAAACTTTACTACATTGTTAACATCAATGTTAGCTCGGACAAGTTCGAAAAACATTCATATCGGACTACTAACAGCGGAGTTAAGGCCCTTGATTTAAATTAAAATGCTATATTTTGCCTCGTTAAGACGATAGGGGCTTCATTGTTCATCTGACCTTTACCAAACTTTATCAGATTGTTAATATCAATGAAAGCTCGGACAAGTTCAAAAACCATCCATATCTGACCAGTAACAGCGCAGTTAATGCCCTTGATTTAGTTCAAAATGCTATATTTTGCCTCGTTAAGACGATAGGGCCTTCATTTTTCATCTCGTTCAAGTTCGAAAACCAGCCAGATCGGACCAGTAACAGCAGAGTTATGGCCCTTGATTTTGGTAAAAATGCTATAATTTCCCTTGTCATACGATAGGGCCTTTCTTTTTTTTTATATTCTTTTTTTTAGAATTTTCTTTTTCTTTCTTTTTTAGCCTTGTGTTGGACCAGTCGGACCAGAAACAGAGAAGTTATCGCTCTTGATTTAGTAAAATCCTATATTTAATACGGTAGGCCTTCATTTTTTCATCTGATCTTTACCAAACTTTACCAGATTTTTTAGTTATGGCCCTTGGTTTTTTTAGTCAAAAAACTGTTTTTTGCCCGAATCTTTCAAAAAAACGTAAATGGCAGTCACTCGCTTCATTGATGTTATAAGAGCCATGTTAGCCAGTAGAGCGTCCCTCTTGGGCCTCTTGTTTGGGGGACGTTTTGACTATTTGAAAATACAAAAGTGGGACGTTTTGACCAATATGGGGACGTTTTGACCAGGGGACGTTTTGACTGACAACGTTTATATCAATGAAAGCTCGGACAAGTTCGAAAACCAGCTATATCGGACCTGGAACACCAGAGTTATTTGCCCTTGAATTATTGAAATATGCCATTTTCAGCCTTGTGAACACTCAAGCGCCTTCATTTTGTATTCAATCTTTCCCAAACTTGGCCAAATTGTTGATGTCAATAAAAGCTGTAACGAGTTTGAGAACCAGCCAGATCGAACTAGTAACACCGGAAGATTTTTAAACTTTTGGTAATATACACTGCAAACTCAAGGGGTCGTGGGTTCAAATCTCACTGGAGGCATATATATATTTTTTTTTTATACGAAACCTTGGTTGATGGGCTCAATTTGTTAATTTTTTGGAATATTTTTTTTTTTTAATTTTGTTGATTTTTTTTATTGATTTTTTTTTTCAAGTGTTTTTTTTTTCAATTATTTGGAATAAATTTTTTTCAATTGTTTCAATTTTTTTTTTATTTCATTTTTTTTTTTTTCTTAATTTTTTTTTTCAAATTTTTTTTTCAAATTTTTTTTCTCATAAGAAACCTTGGTATAATTTTTTTTCTCATAAGAAACCTTGGTATTGGGAGCTTAGGGACCCGTGTTGGATCAGTTTTACATAGAGTTATAGGGAAGAACTTCAAAAATCTTCTTTCTGAAACTACAAGAGATAAAATGTTTAATATTTTTTATTTATTATCAGCTTTTGGATCCTCTACCAAGTTAGCCTAATAAATTGGCTCCTATGCAGTTTTTTTTTATTATTCTGACGTTCTATGTAACTGCATGTTGATGCTCGCCAATACGAAACATTTCAAAAGAGCATTAAACGTGTATTTTAACACACTACTACCAAGTTTGTTCAAATGGTGAACCTGGGGTCAAATTTGGCCACGCCCAGTGGGTAGCCAGTAGAGCGATACAGGCCCTCTTGGGCCTCTTGTTTTGTTTTTGTTTTTTTATCCTTTACCAGCATTGTCAGTAGAGGGTTTGAGTGGTATAGAGAAAGGCCTCTTGAGGTGGGGAAGTAAAGCTGAACAGAATACAACAACAAATTAAGTACATAATAAAAGAGCTATACGATCACTGGCAAAGAGACCGAGAACAGTCCGATCAGGAAAGCAGATCAGATTAGAAAGAAGATAAAGATAAAAACCAAACGGCGGGCTGCGTTCATTTCCAGCCTATATACATTTTCCAAGAATCGTCTTGACAAACGAAAAAGCAAGTCACCCGACGCGCGCCCCCCAAAAAATTCCGGATCATACATGTATGTCCATGTTACTGTAAATAAAATATCAAACAATCTCAGTATAAAAAAAAATCTCGCTCGCTTCTCTCGCTCGACGCATAATGGCTAATGAGTGGTTTAATTAACACATAATTATTGTTAAATTAATTTATTCGAAAACGGACTTTTTTACCCTGTCAATGCACTACCGCAACAGTTTTATGGGGCTAGAAACGGACCCGAAATTTAACCAAAGTCTTACGCCCCCGCCCCCCACCCCCCATCAAACAATTTCGATGCACACCCTCAGTATAAAAAAAAATTCTCGCTCGGCGCATAATGGCTAATGAGTCCTTTTATTTGAAAACGGACTTTTTTAACCTATCAATGGACTACTGCAACCATTTTATGAGGCTAGAAACGGACCCGAAAATTGACCAAAAGTCCGCCCCCCCCCCCCCCCCCCCCCCCCCACACGGACCCGAAAATTGACCAAAAGTAAGCGATATACCTTTGCTGGATTGAGGGCATATTCTCATCCATGGAAAACATCTCCAAAGACGCTACACAGTTCAGGATCATATCCCTGCTAACTGTAGAAGGGAAGATGTTCTTTGCTGTCCTTGCCAGACAACTTCCACCATACATTTCCAGCAACATGTATGTGGACACATCAGTCCAAAAAGGAGGTGTCCCTAGATTCGGAGGATGTGTTGAACACTTATTATAAGTGCCATCAGCCCGTTGATACGTGAAGACAAGGTCAGCAACAACGACCTGACAGTTTCGCCAATGCATTTGGTTCTATCACACACACGTTGATCGGGGTGGCTCTAAAACGGTATAACATCCCAAAGCACATTCAGAGAATCGTCAAGAGCTACTTTGATGGTATCCAACTACGTTTTGCTGTTTGTGTATGGCTGATGATACGAAAATATATCGATCTGTTCATTCCGAAACAAATATTAAATCATTACAAGATCATATAGTTAACCTTTGTAAGTGGCAAATGGTATTTAATACAAAAAAGTGTAAAGTTATTCACCTTGGCTATAATAATCCGAATCATGCTTACAACATGGACCATGAACTGTTGGAGAGGGTGTCTGCAGAAAAAGACTTAGGAGTAATTATATCCAGCGATCTTTAGACTTCTAAACAATGTGTAGCAGCTGCCAAAAAAGCTAACAGGATATTGGGTATGATTAAAAGACACATAGTTATTAGGGACCGTAATATTATTATCAGATTGTATAAGTCATTAGTACGACCTCATGTGGACTACTGTGTGCAGGCTTGGTCTCCTAGCCTTGTTAAGGATATTGAACTACTTGAACAAATTCAGCATAGAGCTACCAAGCTTGTAACCGACATAGCACATCTACCTAATCTCGAAAGATTAAAATGTCTAAATATTACAACACTTGAACTTAGCAGACACAGAGGCGACATGATAGAAACCTACAAAATTCTAAATGGAAGAGAGGGAATTGATTCGGGCGATCTATTCGAATTAAACATTAGTATTACGCGGGGAAATTCACTAAAGCTGAAGAAACCCAGAGCTAGACTCAACACACGGCAGAGATTCTTCAGCCACAGAGTAATCAATGCGTGGAACAGTCTACCAGAGACACTTTAAGGCGATATATGGGGTTTCTATGGGCACAGGCTCGCTTAACCTCGTGGCCGTACTCTAAGGTGTGGCTACAGGTATAAACAGGTATTATAAACAGGATGATCCTGCAATCAACACATACGCGTAGATATAAAAGTCGAACAGGAAATTCTGTAGCATTCAAGGATCACAGTCAAACAGATACACAGACAGAACAAACAACAATTAAACTGATGAATAAAAGGCAAGATATGACATCACAAACACAAAAGGGTTGACAATAGAACTACCGCCTTGGAATGATCAGTGGCAAAAAAAGGCCGCTGTGTGTGGGGGTGGAGGGTGGGGGGTTAAACCAGGTTCTAGGGTGCACCAAACCTCACTCTTACCCTATGGTCATATGGATGTGTACTTCCTTCACTAGACGAGTTTGTTACCAAAGAAGTCCAGGAACATTGTCATCAAGAAGGGGCAGATAATCATTATTGTTCAACCACAAGTCCAGAGCGAAGAAATACCATAAATAGTGTACAAACCAATTAGATGCCTTGAGAAATGGTTTGGCGCCAGCTTGAAAAACGCCAACAATGCCAGAGAGCCAAAACCCAACACTAAGAAGGGATGAAACGCATTGACCAGACAGTGCTATCTGGAAAGTGAATTAACTTGTATTGCCACCAAAACCTAGTATGGCCTCTAATACTATACGAGAGAACAACCTCTACAGTAGAGAGCCTAGAAAGAACCATCAACATGTACTTACGACGATGGCTAGGGGTTCCACCGTGTTTCACCAGCATTATACTAAGGCAGAAGAAACCAACTACACCTCTTATTAGTATCGATGGTAGAGGTGATATGGCTGCTAATGATGCAAAAGACGACATGGTCCGTATAGCCGGCATGCTCAGCAAGCATGGCGATAGAGCAAGTAGAAAGCCGACTGAAGCACACATACATCGTGTGGTAACACTTAAAGTCGGTCGCCAAAGGCTGTACCACGACTAGGGCCAAGGAGAGGAGACGAGATGAAGAAAGTAGAAAGACCAAGGCAGTTGAGATGGGATTACAGGGTGCTTAGATAATTGGACAAAAACAGAGAGAAAGCTAACGTATGCTGACATTTGGCTGTAGGAACCAGTATACGATTCAAGTTTCTTCCGAGATATGTATATAATATCCTGTCATCACTAGCAAACTTACATAGATGGGTATTGTTGGAAGGTCCCAAGTGTCAGCTCTGTGAGAAAAGTCACCATGGACCATGCACTACGTGTATCGGCATGTCAGTCAGCACTATTGTTGTTCGGGAGCTAGCCGATATCTCGGAATGGGAAAAAAGAAAGAAATAACGTGTAGGACAACAGGGCAGCTAATTGTGGAATTTGTCATTGAAGGGTAGCCAGCGAGAGCAACGACACAAACTTCAAGTTCAGTAATTCACGAACCTGACCAGTGGGATATGATAGCAGACATCTGTTTTTCCCCCGACATAGTCCAGACCACGCAGATGCCAGATATTAATATTGTAACCTAGTCCAAGAAAGACTGGTGATAGGCGAGCTGAAAGTGCTTTGGGAGTCTAGATGTGAGTAGACGTTTGAGCGGGAAAAGGCCAAGTATATAGTGATTCTGGAGCAGCGTAGACAGCAAGGTAGGCAAACTTAGCCTTCCCAGTCGAGATTGGTACCCGAGAATTTCCTGGTCAGTCGGCATGGAGGACGGTACGGTAAATGCACTCTAAGAAGAATATCCAGAGAGAGTACTTAACTGCATTTAGAAAAGCAGAGTAGATAAAAAAAAAGAGAGAAAAACGAAAGCCAGATGGCGGACTGCGTTCATTTCCGACCTATAGAGATATTCCAAGAATCTTCTTGGCAACAAAACGTCAGGTCAAATAATATGGAGGAAATACATGATTACCTCAGTAAAGCATACTCATGTCCCGGAGAGAATAACCTCTTGGTGAATGTACAAGAACTGAATCTGCAGAGCCGCCACTCAATTCCATTGATATGGGAGAACCAACTTTGAAGAAGGCTAACGAAGTGGTCATATTAGAGATCTGGTTCAGCTCCGTGACCCAACGAAATCCAATACAATGTGTACACTATGTGCCAAATACTTCCTTACGCATTGTGGAGACTTCTAATGGTTGTCTGGAGAAAGGGAGAGTCCTTAAAGCCCCAAATACTAAAGCCCCAAATACTTCTACCAGTGAGAAAATTTGAGTAATGGGTTTCAAAACCGTCCTAACAGCATGCTGAGTTTTCAGGTTAGAGCCTCCTCAAGAATGCGACTGCATTTCAGTGTTATGTAAAGACAGATGCGTACTTTAACCAGCATAGTAAAAAATAGATGGAACAAAACCTGTGTGAAGGAAATGAAAGAAAATATAATCCAAAAAGTTAAACAATAAATGTGGTCAACACACACACACACACGCACGCGCGCGCGCACATGTGCACAAATGAAATTGTATTCCATTCTTAATGAATTCATGAATTCATTTAATAAATAAATAATGAAATGTTCAGCACATATCATAAATCCAGCAGTTAAACCACCTTTACATGTATAAAAATCCCCATAAATATGTACACTGTAGAAATACTCAAATATAGAAAGTTTTCATGATACGTTATTAATATATATTCCAAAAAGATTACATTATAATGTCATACATTATACGTTTATGGTTAGGAATTCTTGATTGGAATGAAAATGTTGATAGACCTTCATGTTATGTTCGAATGTTGCGGTGCCCTGGTCAGAGGCGCGGTACCCTGGTCAGGGACGCGCACAATCACCAAAATAATTCTAAAAACCAAATACAATACATAACGAAATATCATTAAATTAAAGTGTATTACATTTGTAATGTTTGTAATTGTTAATATTCATGGGATAGAAATGAAACACAAGTTATACTTCTGGTTACTAAATCTATTCTAATATTTAATCTATACAGAGTGCATATCCAAGGCAAGCGTAGGCGGAGCTTATCAGCTGGTCAGTTATAGGGAGAAGCTAGGCAATGTAGCATACATTACATCCCTTCTTTAATTTACAATGGAAACATGTATTCAAGTTTAATATTAGACATAAAACAAGATCAAGCAAAAGTCACTCTAGAATCTGATATAATGTCCAGTACAAATAACAGAGTGATTATGTATCAAAACACAGATTGTATCTAATGAAGTTAATGTTTCAAAGATTGTAAACAATGTTTCAAAGATTGTAAACATGACCAAAGTTATTTCTCTCTCGCACATTAAACTGTCAATTAATTAGCTCCATTAATGTTTAACAGTCTTCACAGCCTTCACAGCCAGGGTCAGTTCAAAGTTAATTGCAGTTTGTTCCACGGTTTGTTTATTTTCCGTCCAGCACATAAAATGGTCTGACATGTGAAACATGTCTGTAGAGAATTTGATTGTACACATATTTCAGTTTGACCTGGTGTCCTTTCTGACCAATTACTGTGTATATGTCACTGTCCCATTTTGCATCTAATTTTCCTATGTTTCTTCTAAGAATTAACACTATCCAGAGTGCATATCCAAGGCATGCGTAGGCGGAGCTTATCAGCTGGTCAGTTATAGGGAGGAGCTAGGCATTGTAGCATACATTACAACATTAAAACCATTAAAAGTCATGATTAAGAAAATAAATTTAAATACAAACATGCTTATTGAGGTAAAATATCCTTCCATTTATTTTCTGCATATAATGTTTTGTAAATATATCCCCATTGCTGAATTCCTTCTGTCTTGTTTATTTTTTATGCAGATAAATACAGTATTTCTTGGATGCTCCGATTTGTATACAAATTTACCAACAAGCACAGAGTCGAAATGACCACATGGTGGGATAATTGCCCATTAATCTGCAACACAAGCGTGCTTATCTGTCACTTGTATTTGGGGGTTTAATTACTAGACACAGGCTGAGGGCATATTCGCACCTAAGGAAAACAGCTGCTCCAAAGACGCCACACAGTTCGGGGCCACCTCCCTGCTAAATCTTGAAGGGAATCTATGCTTAGCACTGTCCTTGCCAGAAGACTTACAGCATACGTTACCAGCAACAGGTATGTGGACACAGTATTCTTGCATACCGGACAAGGATATCCGTCATTTTACCGGGGCGAGATATTTCCATCTCACCCTAGGGTCGAGATAAAATTCACGCGCGCCAACATCCGGTATGCAGGAAAATATAGTTAGTAGCTGGCTGCGTCAACGCACAACATGTCTGATATGCAAGAAAAAGAATCTATCATGGATATTCGGTTCAGATAGGGAATACCAACCCTCGGTATAAGTATTTTAGAGCCTCAGTTTCGATAAAAACACTTATACCTCTGGTTGGATTTCCCTATCTTCACCGGATACCCATGAAAGATTCTTATAGTCCAACAAGGAGGTGTCCCTGCATTCTAAGGATGTGTGGAACACGCGATTACGTGAAGCCAAGGTCAATAACAACGACAGAAATCTCGCCAGTGAAAACAGAGTGAGATAAACAATAAATCTAGTATCAAGACAATCGTATTAAATGCCTAAATTTGGAATACAGTTCATCACCCGCTACCCCACTTACTCTTCAATTGTCAATGCATATTTCAACTTTTAAGACTTTTTATTTTTTCCATTTTCAAATTCGATGTTACTCACGTGAGTATTGGAGTATGCGGCGGTACGCCACTGACATACAAGTTGACTGAGATGGTTCTAAAACAGTTTTTCATCCCAGATCGCGTCTCTGTGGCCGAATGGTTAACGAAGTTGCGTTGTAAACCTTCGCCTCTCACCGCTGCGGGTTCGACTCCCACTGAAGGGAGCTCGACTTGTGAGAAAGTGTCGATTGTCACGGATGGCGGGAGGTGTACAGTACTGGTTCTACCCAGGAAAACTGGTTGGTCTGTCTCCACCACAAAAAAAATCGACGCAAAACACCATGTGTGGAAAATGACGCAAAACACCATACAAACAAACAAATCATCCCATAACACATTCAGGGAAAATAAATACCGTTAATAGTGCACAGCCCAAGTAATGGTTTGACGCCAGCTTGAAAGACGCAAACAACGTCCAAAGGGTCAACAACCAACTTCAAGAAAGGTTGAAACGCATTGACCAGACAGGGCTACCTGGAAAGTACAAGGCCTGGCTGTGTGGATTTTCCCCAAAACTAGTGTGGCCTCTAATAATGCGAAATAACAACCTCTGCAGTAGAAAGACCATCAACATATATGTATTTACGACGATGGCTAGGGTTTCCACCGTGTTTCACCAGCATTATACTCTAAGGCAGAACAAACCAACTGCATCTCCCATTATCAAGAATGGTAGAGGTGATTAAGGATGATAAGGATTCGACAGACGACATGGTCCGTAAAGCCGGCATCGAAACACTCAAAGGAAAATAATGCTCAGCAAGCAAGTCGGTAAAGCAAGCAGAAAGCCGACTGAAGCACAAATACATTGCGGGAACACTTGATGTACGTCGGTCGCCAAGGGCTGAGCACAACTAAAAGCCAGAGTATTACTAGATTCAAGGAGAGGAGACGAAATAGGATCAGACTAGGAAGAGACTAAAACAGACAAGGCAGTTGACAGGGTGCTTATATATATTGGACAACAACAGACAGAAATATTTCCTTGTCAGTCAGCATGGCGGATGTTAAACGCCCTTTTGATTGGAGTCAAAGGCAGAGGTCGGATTGGACCTGTTCGACAACCCGGCCTTCCAGCTGAACGAGCGCCCAGTTGGTTGTGGCTGAAAAGAGAGTGCAGCAGAGCTGGACGCCAGAGCTGGAAGCCATCCACTGACACGTAGTGGCTGATTACCACTACGGTGAGTTTCCTGCTATACGAGAACACGTGTTGATGGGCGGCACCCAGATTTATTATGTCAGTGGATTTGTCAGCGCATCTTACCATCGACCATCGCATCTTACCGTCGCATCTTACCATCGACCATCGCATCTTACCATCGACCATCGACCATCGCATCTTACCATCGCATCTTACCATCGACCATCGCATCTTACCATCGACCATCGCATCTTACCATCGCATCTTATCATCGACCATCGCATCTTATCATCGACCCTAACAGGACACCGTACTTATGGCTCTTATACATTCTTGTTTTGTGACAGAAGTTAACTTTATTTAAATTATATGTACACCTGTTAACAATATAATTCCTACTGAAATTAACAGTTATGATTTAGCAAGAAAACGCAGCCGAGACGTCGGGATTTCCAGACAGAATATTTTCATTAACAATAATTAAGCCGATGGTAAGATGCGGCTTAATTTAATGCATATGCACAATTCATATGAAACTGAAGCACATTAGGAAGGTTGGATTGACTCTAGATCGTCTTCAGTCCATTTAAAGGATATCCATGAACAACTTATGTATATCCACAATTCAATTATGGATATCCATAATTAATTAATGGATATCCATAGTTCTATTTATATATCTTATATTGATTTATGGATATCAGATATCCGTAAGTCCAGTTATATATAATCATCTTTAATCAATTTTGGCTATATATATATGCATGAAGGGACACGCGGCAATCTTGAATTAATAAATAATAAATATATACCTGTGTTTTATTGGTGAAATAAAATACAGTTCGGAGCTCCTATGCGTAGTATTAAATCACGAATGCGTTAGCACGAGTGATTTAATTACTCGCATCCGAACGACTAATTGTATTTTATTCACCGATAAAATACAGGTACGTATTTATTTTTTCGATTCTAACACAACAATAACCCCATTGTTTACGCTATTGTTGGGGCACTATATATTATCTCGGAGGTCAAGGTAATCAGGCTGCTATCAGGCTGCTATGTTTACAGGTTGCTCCATTGGGCGCCCCCGTATGCAAAGTTCTGCGTTTCAACAATCGTGAACGCTCGGCCAATCCCGTAATTCTTCGGGATCATGCCTCGAAAGTTCAGTGTACGAGATGTTGCGAATGGCGTTTGAATACACTAGTAGTCACGTGACAAACAATTAGGTCATTGCTTACGTCATGTAGCTTGCTGTATGACGTCAAACGTTCTCAACTTGTTCAAGATGCTTATTAATTAAGAAATAATAAATAAGTACCTGTGTTTTATCGGTGAATAAAATACAGTTAGTCGTTCGGATGCGTAGTAATTAAATCACGAGTGCGTTACAGTTAGTCGTTCGGATGCGTAGTAATTAAATCACGAGTGCGTTACAGTTAGTCGTTCGGATGCGTAGTAATTAAATCACGAGTGCGTTAGCACGAGTGATTAAAGCACGAGTGATTTAATTTCTCGCATCCGAATGACTAACTGTATTTTATTCACCGATAAAATACAGGTCCGTATTTATTATTTCGATTCTAACACAACAATTACCCCATTATTTACGCTATTGTTGGGGCACTACATATTATCTCAAAGGTCAAGGTAATCAGGCTGCTATGTTTACAGGCTGTTCCATTGGGCGCCCCCGTATGCAAAGTTCTGCGTTTCAGTGCACTAGTTTTCACGTGACAAACAATTAAGTCATTGCTTACGTCATATAGCTTGCGCTGTATGACGTCAAACGTTCTCACCTTGTTCAAGATGCTTATTAATGTTATATGTACATGTGCATATGATGGGTTTATTGTGCACGGTTTGGGAGAATGGCAATTTTGTTGTAATTAACATTTCATTAAAATTACTGTTCAATTTGTCTTCGTGACGTATATTTACCAAGTGACGTCATGTAACGTGGCGCTTCCAACGGATGAAATATACGCGGGAAATTAATGTAACAGCTGTGTTTTATCGTAGAATAACATACAGCTGTCTCCCTTCTTTGTGTATATGAAAGACTGCAGAGGTCGTGTTAGAATGTTATATCAGGGACTCATATACATGTAATATAGACGGGTCCTGGTTATATGTACTGATGCATATGATGGGTTTATATCGGGGGTGTGCACGGGTTGGGAACATGACACGTTTGTTGTAGTTAACATTTCATTAAAATTACTGTTGAGTTTGTCTTCGTGACGTATATTTACCAAGTGACGTCATGTAACGCGGCGCTTCCAACGGATGAAATATACGCGGGGAATTAATGGAACAGCTGTATTTTATCGTAACTTACAGCTGTCTCTCTTTTTTGCGTATATGAAAGACTGCGGAGCTCGTGTTATAATTGAATTGAATGTTGTTTAACGGCTCATAAACACAGTATATGTTATTTAGAGCCGCCCCAGAGAGAGGGGAAGGATACATAGGAATCCGGGAACCGTGCCCTACTCTTATTATCGAATAGATTCCTATGGTTCTTTAACGTGCTCGGAGGATATACCGATACACGGGACCGCCCGGTTTACGTCCCCATCCGAGAATGTTTTATCAAGCATCAAACTTATCACCTAACTTGAGATTTATGAATTCAATATCATTTTGACTTTTGATCTGCTTGCATTCAATTAAATAGCATTTGGAATAGGTTTAATATGGTAGATGGGTGTAATATACCACAGACATATTAATAAAATATTTGTTATTAGGTCTGTGAATATACTCAACATTTAGTTATATGTAAACATATCAACAGTTAGTTATATGTAAACATAATCAAATTAGTTTTGAGCTATATAAATAATTATCAGTAATGATTTTCAAATATGCAAATTAGTTGATAAAACAAACGGGACCCCGCGATAGCCGTGCGTTAATTAGTGAATAAATAGTAAAACGACGACTTATAATCACAAGTATGACACATATGTCACATATGCAACATCCATGCATATGGGCTAAGGATAGCCATAATTCAATTATATATCCTCAAATCGGATATCCGTTTATTCAGTGACTATATATTTTAATAGAATATAAGATATCCCATAATTCATGGATTATGGAGATCAATAAATCATGTAAACTACCTATAACCTATGATCGAAGTTACATTTAACGTTATGGGGAAAAGGCGCCTCCTCGCGCGGACGCGCCTCCTCGCGCGGACTGTGTAGAAGCACTGACTCGAGTAAAATTATCGACGACCGAACTCGCTCGGTTCCGCTTTACGTGACGTAAACAAATCCAACATGGCGACTTCCATGTTACAGAGAAATATTCCAGTTTTCAAACAAAATGTTTCCGCTGCGTTCGGAAACAGTAGCCTTGTTGTAAAGACTGTAGCGATACTCGTTTGTTTTGGCTACTTACTATCGTTCATTCCAGGTGGAGCGCCATATATTACCGTCACTCCAGGCTATGTCCTGCCTCCCAATTTTCGGGTCTGGACATATTTTACTCACAGTTTCGTTGAATTCCACATCTGGGATGTATTGGCGGACGTTCTTGTTGTAATTCTGTGTGGCAAGCTTCTTGAGCCATTATGGGGAGCTATGGACATGTTAATATTCTTTCTTGTTACCAACTTCATTGTTGCTATAGCAACTTCTTTCACCTATTTATTGTTCTACCTTACCACAAAGAATGAAGACTATCTTTTTGACACATACATTCATGGGCTGGCCGGTTACATTGCTGGATTTTCAGTGGCAGTCAAACAAGTGATGCCAGACCATGTTCTTGTTACGTCACCGTTTGGAAAACTGCGAAACACCCACATTCCGATGTTGCTCGTGATCATCGTCATCACACTGAGATTAGTTGGTGCTTTAGATGGACCATACCCATTCATGTTCACATGGGGAGTTATAATAAGCTGGGTGTATTTGAGATTTTATCAAAAACACACTAACGGCAACCGCGGAGATATGGCAGACAACTTTAGTTTTGCCAGGTTGGTACATGCTACAGGGTTCAAACTACTAAATACCTGGTACCATTGTCTACCTGGTTTTCATTATTTTCATTTATATTTTAATTCCATAATTCAGACTCGAAAATATTTTCAAAAAGTGGGCGTTTACAGTCAGCTGTTGTCTGACAGATCATTAACACCTTATACATGTATAACCAAGTTCACAGCAATATAAACAAATCTGAATTCACTGAGTAATTGGTGTTGTAATTGATACAGTAGTATAAGCCGTTAGAAAGGGTTATACTGAAACAGCTTGGTGTTTGCCTATTTGCTGTATCGGATTATTAAACTGATATCTTTAAAATAAAGCTTGTACCCAGTATCCAGATAACAAATAACATACCCTATCAGGCTATGGAAATATTTGTGCTTTTAGGACATACCTAATTTCAGAAAAAATGCTGATTTGATTAAATACATGCTATAATGGTATTAATAATTTTGCAGTGTTTTTAATTCATTTCAGTTTGTGTAATTTGAACATCTTCAATGACTGGAATACAATTTATGAAAAAAACTTCAGTATTTTAAACAACATACACAAACAAAAAATGGACATATTTGGGACTTCGAACATTATCCATTCATTACTACAGAAAATACAAAGACATATCATATTGTTTAATACAGTCATTAATGACTCTGCAAGCTGTTGATTATATTCAGAAATGACTAATAATGCTTTATGTTCTTGCAGCTTTTTCCCAAGCAAGTTACAGCCTCTGGTGTCCGTATTTTCCAACAGTGTGTTTGCCGTGTTTGTAAAGCTAAAGATATGTAAGAAGCCACAGCGCCGCTATGATGTCAGCTCACCTACCACCATAACAGTAACTCTGCCTGGAACCGACCCGCAAGATGCTGAACGTAGGAAGTAAGTCAAAAGTGCACCTTCTGCCATGCTAAAAGGACAAGGCAATCATTTTTAGCTTATCTGAGCTCAATTTGGCTAATCTAGTAATGTGATGTCTTTCGTCCGTCCGTCGTCTTAACAGGTGCTTGTTAGCGCTCTAGCACCTTTTATCTTTCATCTACTCTTAGCAAAATTTTGCCCGATTGTTGTTATTGATGAAAGTTCGAAACACATATAGATCAGATTAGAAACACCAGAGTTATGGCCCTTATTCAAAAATTCTATAGTTTGATTTGTTAGCACTTTAGCTCCTTTATTTTTTATCTGATCTTGACCAGTCTTTAACAGGATGTTAATATCATTAAAAGCTTGCTTGGACATAATCAACATGAAACAGCAGACTTGTGGTCCTTACAATATTTAAAAATGCTATGTTTTGCTTTATTAGCGTTCTAGCACCTTCATTTTCCATTTGATCTTTACCAAACTTAATTAGATTTGCTAATACCAGAGTTATAGCCCTTGATTTATTGGAAAATGCTATATTTGCTTTATTAAATCTCTAGCTACCTTATTTTTCATCTGATCTTTACCAAACCTGACAGTATCTTTTTCCTATATTTTGAGAACATGACCCATACCGTCACACTTGGGAATTTGTGCGCGATGTTTCATAAAATTGGGAAAAAATACGGTAAAACATTCATTTCATAATTGTATCTTTAATACCGTTTACAGCTCACTGTAATAAGCAGGGTTTCCTCCAGGATCATAAGGCATGTCGCATGCAACATGCCTTCCTGGAAAAGAAAGGAAAAACAACATGCCTTCATCAGAGCAACATGCCTTAAAATTTTCTTAATTTTCATGAATAACAGATTTAAAAAAAGAAAAATAGAATTTCAATGGTGATTCTTGTTCCTTTTGCACCAAAATCATAAAAGTATGTTATTTTGCCATTAATAGGCACTATTTTTTCAGGCCCAGTTTGGTAAATGTAATGTCAGAACAACATGCCTTCACAATTTTCTGTGGGAAACCCTGATAAGATATGGCATTTCACAGAGCTGTTTCTCAATGCCTCATGTTTTCAAACTTTGTTTTCTTTTGTTGGAAAATTTTGTGTCAAAATTGGGGGAAATGTATAGGTCAGTAGGTCAAAGGTCTAGATCCAGGGCCTCCTCTGGGATTCACAAATGGAGCCAAATGAACCCGTAAATAAACCAATACTTTTAATCAGCGCATATAGTGATATACATTATTATTTGACCTGAACAGCTGGATAGAGTTTTGATAAACGGTTTTGTAGTGTAATATTGCCGTTATTTGGCTTGTTAGTTCCTTAAATATTACAATTTTAGCTCTGCTAGTTGAAAGCCATACAAACTTATGGGATGGCCAGTCGTCTGTCCATTAACTTTTTGTTAAATCTTTATATGTTAAAAGTATGACAGGTTTATATCATAATATTCACGTTATTTAAGGACAATACATATTGCCCAAATTCTACCTACACTGTACAGTAGACAGTAGTTATACACTAGGAAGTCAATAAATTCTATTCTGTCTATTTGGGAATTTGCCAAAACACTGATTATATTTAGTTATTTACGGATGAGTCACCATTGCATACCATTTGATAATATATACTTAGGCCAAATAAAATTATACCTGAGTTTACTGTAACCCGACCGACCCGCTGAAAACACCCCCGACTCCTTTTTTTTTTATTGAAAAAAAAAATGAAAAAAAATAATTTTAATTTTTTTTTTAAATAATTATTTT
This sequence comes from Cyrtodaria siliqua, assembly GCA_037043455.1. NCBI lineage: Eukaryota > Metazoa > Mollusca > Bivalvia > Adapedonta > Hiatellidae > Cyrtodaria > Cyrtodaria siliqua. The sequence goes on from JAWPHD010009501.1 coordinate 52,987, forward strand.
CACGCGATCAAGGCCGACTCATGTGCTCATTGTACTGCTGTTGGAACTGACCCTCTTCCGGACTTGCTAAAAATAAAATTAAACGGTTTTACCCCTTTGCAATAATTGCAAGTGATTGGGAAAAGAGCCAGTTGTTATGGCAACAACAACAACAGTTGTTATGGCCTTTTGGGAAACAATAACACATACACAATTTCATTTGTTATCTATTGTAGTTTTTAGCTCTACTGATCAGAGATCAGCAGAGCTTATGCCGTGGTGCGGAGTCCGTCGTCCATCTGTCCGTAAACTTTTATTTGTAGCGACTTCACAGCTGAAACTACTGGATGGATATTCATGAAACTTTACAGAAATGTTGCCCATAAAGTCTAGTTGATCCTAGCAAAAATTCATGTTGATGTGAAATCCAAGATGGCCGCCAAAGCTAAAAATAGAGTTTTAAAATACAAGTTTGTAGCGACTTCTTCTTGAAAACTATAAGTGATATTGATATGGGACTTTTTCTAAAATGATCAGCATGACATGATGTTGATCCTAGTCAAAAATCGTTTTGATTCAACGTTAAACATGGCTGCCAGCGGCCATCTTTGTTTACATAGAGTTATATAGTAAAAACTTGTAGCGACTTCACAGCTGAAACTACTGGATGGATATTCATGAAACTTAACAGAAATGTTGCCCATAAAGTCTAGTTGATCCTAGCAAAAATTCATGTTGATGTGAAATCCAAGATGGCCACCAAAGCTAAAAATAGAGTTTTAAAATACAAGTTTGTAGCGACTTCTTCTTGAAAACTATAAGTGATATTGATATGGGACTTTTTCTAAAATGATCAGCATGACATGATGTTGATCCTAGTCAAAAATCGTTTTGATTCAACGTTAAACATGGCTGCCAGCGGCCATCTTTGTTTACATAGAGTTATATAGTAAAAACTTGTAGCGACTTCACAGCTGAAACTACTGGATGGATATTCATGAAACTTTACAGAAATGTTGCCCATAAAGTCTAGTTGATCCTAGCAAAAATTCATGTTGATGTGAAATCCAAGATGGCCGCCAAAGCTAAAAATAGAGTTTTAAAATACAAGTTTGTAGCGACTTCTTCTTGAAAACTATAAGTGATATTGATATGGGACTTTTTCTAAAATGATCAGCATGACATGATGTTGATCCTAGTCAAAAATCGTTTTGATTCAACTTTAAACATGGCTGCCAGCGGCCATCTTTGTTTACATAGAGTTATATAGTAAAAACTTGTAGCGACTTCACAGCTGAAACTACTGGATGGATATTCATGAAACTTTACAGAAATGTTGCCCATAAAGTCTAGTTGATCCTAGCAAAAATTCATGTTGATGTGAAATCCAAGATGGCCACCAAAGCTAAAAATAGAGTTTTAAAATACAAGTTTGTAGCGACTTCTTCTTGAAAACTATAAGTGATATTGATATGGGACTTTTTCTAAAATGATCAGCATGACATGATGTTGATCCTAGTCAAAAATCGTTTTGATTCAACATTAAACATGGCTGCCAGCGGCCATCTTTGTTTACATAGAGTTATATAGCAAAAACTTGTAGCGACTACTTCTCTGAAACTACTTGGCGGATATTCATGAAACTTTACAGGAATGTTGCTCTTGATGTCTGATTGATCCTAGAAAAATTTCAGGTCGGCCGGAAATTCAAGATGGCCGTCACAGCTAAAAATAGATTTTTAAAAAATAAGTTTGTAGCGACTACTTCTTGAAAACTATAAGTGATATTGATATGGGACTTTTTCTAAAATGATCAGCATTACATGATGTTGATCCTAGTCAAAAATCGTTTTGATTCAACGTTAAACATGGCTGCCAGCGGCCATCTTTGTTTACATAGAGTTATAAAGTAAAACTTGTAGCGACTACTCCTCTGAAACTACTTGGCGGATTGTCATGAAACTTTACAGGAATGTTGCTCTTGATGTCTAATTGATCCTATCAAAATTTCAGGTTGGCCGGAAATTCAAGATGGCCGTCACAGCTAAAAATAGATTTTTAAAAAATAAGTTTGTAGCGACTACTTCTTGAAAACTATAAGTGATATTGATATGGGACTTTTTCTAAAATGATCAGCATGACATGATGTAGATCCTTGTGGAAAATTATTTTGATTCGCCGTTAAACATGGCTGCCAGTGGCCATCTTTGGTTACATAGAGTTATATATAGTAAAAACTTGTATCGACTACTCCTCTGAAACTACTTGACGGATGTTCATGAAACTTCACAGGAATGTTGCTCTTGATGTCTAGTTGATCCTAGAAAAATTTCAGGTCGGCCGGAAATTCAAGATGGCCGCCACAGCTAAAAATAGATTTAAAATAAATAAGTTTGTAGCGACTACTTCTTCAAAACAATAAGAGATATTGATATGGGACTTTTTCTAAAATGATCAGTATGACATGATGTTGGTCCTTGTCGAAAATCGTTTTGATTTGACCTTAAACATGGCTGCTTTGTTTACATAGAGTTATATAATGAAAACTTGTAGCGACTACTTCTTTGAAACTACCTGACGGATTTTCATGAAACTTCACAGGAATGTTGCTCTTAATGTCTTATTGATCTTAGCAAAATTTCAGGTCGGCCGGAAATTCAAGATGGCCGCAACGGTTAAAAATAGATTTTCAAAAAACAAGTCTGTAGCGACTACTTCCTGAAATCAAAATCAATCAGTAGAGCTTCAAGGTCATTGACCTCTTGTTAAAATACCACATTTTCCCATTCATCAAAGCTCATCGCCACCTTAAATTAACTTCGCCAAAAAATAAAATAAAAAAATAAAATAAAATGCCTACCTACCTACCCGATTTTTTTCAGCAATGTTACAGTAAACACAGGTATAATTTTATTTGGCCTTAAAGGGACTGTAGGCTATATGGAAGAATTATTTGTGCATAAAAAAATGAATAAAACCATCATAATTTGATTTAATTCCGTATTCAATTTGCATTTGTACTAAACAAGGCCCTATGATATGTCCAGTTTAATTATGAAATGGTGTTGTCTGTAAAACTTGAGGACTCTGCTAGGTTTTGTTGTATAAATCAATACAATGCTTTAAGTCTGTAATACACTTATTGTGTTGCCTGCGAAGCATGGCGATGTTGTGTCACCTGCAAAGCATGGCGGACACTTAGGGATCATTTTGTCTGTCGTCCGTCTGTCACACTTTAACCTGCAACCTAACCTTGGCCATAACTTGAAAAGTGTTTGACCTATGTTCATGAAACTTCACACAAATCTTCATCTTACCTCAAGGACTGTCGTTACACATGTACAATAACTATGACTTTCATTTCAACAGTTACGCCCCTTTTCATGAAACTAACTTGCCACCTAACAGAGCTCTTGAAAATAAGCACATGGCAGGCAACTCAAGCGTTCCGAGGAACACCCTTTTAGTTCAATTATATATACAACTTAAAGCAGAATACCCCCAATATGATTTAACAACAAAAACTAGCCGAGTCCAGACCAAACTTTTTTGTTTTGCCTTTTCGAAGAAAAATGCGATACATAGGGATCACTTTGTCGTCCGTCAGTCAGTCCGTCACGAAAACTTAATATTGGCTATAACGTTCTCATTTCTTGATATTTCATCGTATACTCATCATGACAACATTGGTTATTATAAATACTCTTTTCTTCACGAAAACTTAACGTTGGTTATAACTTTCTCATGTCTTGATATTTCTTTATCAAACTTTCAATATATACTCATCATGACAACATCGACATGACCATATTAAAATATAAAGGTCAAGGTCACATTGAAGGTCATTATATGGGTAAAATACTCGTTTTTTTCTTCATGAAAACTTAATGTTGGTTATAACTTTCTCATTTTCATGAAACTTTCAATATATACTCATCATGACAACATCGACATGACCATACTAAAATATAAAGGTCAAGGTCACACTGAAGGTCATTATATGCTCATTGTTCTCAGGCAGTTTGTCAAGGTCATTTATCTGGGTCCAAAAACCTTGTTATACTGACAAAACGCTGACAGACGACACACATGTTCTGCGGAACACCCATCTAGTTTTATAACAAATAATCAAAGCGAAAATAAAACATTTTATATAAAACTGAAGCAGATTGTGATGGTTTCCATTAATTAGTATTTGGATTGAAACCAATGACTCTTTCAGATCGCCTCTAGCCCCTTTAAGTAAAGTTTATTTATTATTTACAGTAAGTCAACTTTATTTGTGCAATAATTGCAACTTGGAAAATATGTTTACCTTATAGATATTGATACATGACATTTATCACCATTATACACATATTATATTCTGTGTTTTAAAATGCTCAACAGTTTAATGTGAGTTGTTGTAAATGCAATGTGTAACATTTTGATGGTTTATTGTGGATAGCCTCATCGATGAGTAACGACTGACCTATATGTTGTATATATTTATTTTGTGTTTTCAGAAATTTAGCCCTTAAAGCCTTGAATGAAAGATTGAGTAAAAATACAGAGGGCTCGAGTTGGCCGTCCATGGATGAGGAAGAGGACCAGAAACCCGCACACTCTGCTGTCAAAGAAGATACTCAGCCTCTTTCTGGCGTTAAAACGGAAAAGCCGCCAAACACCAGTGTGTCAACATAAACTAGCTGTTCTGTTTGCCAGGCATATTTTGTGATATTTGTGGTGTGTAAGTTCTCAGCAGAACTGAAATATGTTGTTGTACCATGATATGGGGTTGTACCAAACTAAATATGGTTACCCTGGCAAAAAAATACATTTATGCTGTAAATAAACTATTTAATTGCTGAATTATTCACAATTTATACTTGGTAGACTGGCTGCATTGTATATATGCATAAAAATGAAGAAAAAAAACATCTGCATAGTGGTCTTCATATTCTTTCTCTAGCTGTATTCATAATGTCCAAGAACAGAATGATGACTGCTAGCGCAGAAAATGGCCTCTTTCAGTAAAGCCATTACAAACAATGGACCCTTCAGAGTTTCTCCCTTATGGACTAAAGAAGATCCATGGTCCGTATGTATAAGAGATATTGTATAACACCAGCCTAAATTCATACTTGCTGAATATATTGTTCAAACTGTTCTTAGTGAAAATATCACTGCGAACATATAACACAGAATGAATTCCACTTTAATTACCACCATATATATGCTGAAACGGCTGATGTTCATCTTTATGCTAAAACATCAATATTCCAATGTTTAATTGTCTCTTTATGCATCCTTGTACTGATTTATTGTATTTAACATGTATTTGTCAATTAAGATATGGAAACTGCTAACTTGACAACATAAAATCACAATGTTGGACATACCCATGATGAATTATCTGCCCTTTGACTTAAATTCCAGTGTGTTGATGTCTATTATTTGAACTAAATTCTACAAACTTTTCAACAACCTTCTTTTTACAAGATAGTAATTATAAGTCTGGAAACTGGGATATTGTTTCCTTACCTGGCATATTGTTTCTGGTTAAGTCTTGAAACTGGTATATTGTTCCCAGTCATTAGGGGCATCAAATCATATGCCTTTTATACAATCTTCACTGAATTACAAAATACAAAGCAAAAATAAATTTTAGTTTACAGAAAATAGCTACACTGCATTGACACTGATTGGACAGTACTTAGCAGTAATCATGCAAAGTTGTGTTCAATGTGTAAACTCGAGGGGTATGTTGTCAGAGGCAAGTGTGTGTATAGGGCTTTTATTAATTTATGTGTGTATATTATTGTTGAAAAATCGGATAATTATTTATTAAAAATGTATAAAAAGGTCTTGCATATTAAGTGTGTTAACACTGCATAACTGCATTGATGTGTGTCTGTATAGACCATGTAGGAGTAACTCTAGTTGACACTGCATAACTGCATTGATGTGTGTCTCTATAGACCATGTAGGAGTAACTCTAGTTGACACTGCATAACTGCATTGATGTGTGTCTGTATAGACCATGTAGGAGTAACTCTAGTTGACACATAACTGCATTGATGTGTGTCTGTATAGACCATGTAGGAGTAACTCTAGTTGACAAGCAAATTAAACAAATGCAAAATTGTACATAATGGTGGATCTGTATTTTACGCTAGTCTCGGCCAGCTAGACCGTATCATGCATATGTGTTCCTTGCAGATATCGGTCTGGGCAGATTAGGCCAATTAAAGCACCCACTAGCGATTAGCACAACGTCATGTTGTAAATAAACGTACAACGTCAATTGTTGATGCATCAATTAAACTTGCTGAGCAAGCACTTCTCATAAGATAAAAATAAGAAACTATTATTAAATTAACTTAAAAATATGTTTTTTGAAAGTCCCATTTGAGAGATCGGCCAGCTAGACCGTATCATGCATATGTGTTCCTTGCAGATATCGGTCTGGGCAGATTAGGCCAATTAAAGCACCCACTAGCGATTAGCACAACGTCATGTTGTAAATAAACGTACAACGTCAATTGTTGATGCATCAATTAAACTTGCTGAGCAAGCACTTCTCATAAGATAAAAATAAGAAACTATTATTAAATTAACTTAAAAATATGTTTTTTGAAAGTCCCATTTGAGAGATCGGCCAGCTAGACCGTATCATGCATATGTGTTCCTTGCAGATATCGGTCTGGGCAGATTAGGCCAATTAAAGCACCCACTAGCGATTAGCACAACGTCATGTTGTAAATAAACGTACAACGTCAATTGTTGATGCATCAATTAAACTTGCTGAGCAAGCACTTCTCATAAGATAAAAATAAGAAACTATTATTAAATTAACTTAAAAATATGTTTTTTGAAAGTCCCATTTGAGAGATCGGCCAGCTAGACCGTATCATGCATATGTGTTCCTTGCAGATATCGGTCTGGGCAGATTAGGCCAATTAAAGCACCCACTAGCGATTAGCACAACGTCATGTTGTAAATAAACGTACAACGTCAATTGTTGATGCATCAATTAAACTTGCTGAGCAAGCACTTCTCATAAGATAAAAATAAGAAACTATTATTAAATTAACTTAAAAATATGTTTTTTGAAAGTCCCATTTGAGAGATCGGCCAGCTAGACCGTATCATGCATATGTGTTCCTTGCAGATATCGGTCTGGGCAGATTAGGCCAATTAAAGCACCCACTAGCGATTAGCACAACGTCATGTTGTAAATAAACGTACAACGTCAATTGTTGATGCATCAATTAAACTTGCTGAGCAAGCACTTCTCATAAGTTAAAAATAAGAAACTATTATTAAATTAACTTAAAAATATGTTTTTTGAAATTCCTGTTGAATCTCTCAAAATCTCTCGAAAATTGCTCAAAACTTTAGGCGATTTCAAACGTCTTATTTTCCCCAGGCCCTGGTTCTGGGTCCGTGTAGCATAGCGTAACGAAGAAATCAGAAGCGGGCCGGGTGACCGAGGCTATATTCTACCCTTGACTATTTGTTGTTCATAGCTTTGTTGTTACCAAAAGCATGTTTTGTTAGCCAAAAACTTTATTTTCAGTTTTTTAGAATTCATCCTGTTTAATGATTGCTTTATACATTCTTAAATAATCCCATTTATAAATGTATAGAACTAGGAGCCTGGTCCCATGTCCACTTACAAACTTAAGTCCTATTTCAAGCTTAAGCTCAAAACTGAAATATTTCTTTGAGCTATAACTTTTGTTAATTAATGTTTTTCATAGGGAAACATTTAGGACAATTGTAAGTTTAGATTGTCGCTATTTAAGTAATTTCAAATCCATTAAATATGAATTAAAAATGTTTAGTTTTGAGCTTGAGCATGGAATATGACAAGTTTGTTAGTGAACTTTGGGCCTGATGTGTCAGCAGTGCAAGTCTTCACAGTTTTTATCTTTCAGCTTCAGATATGCATGGGCAGCCATGGTAACTATAAAACATGGGCATATTGAAGTTAACTAAATAATTTGTCTCTTAAACTCGTTCCCATTTCATATAAGATTTATGAAACAAGTTATGAATTATTTTAATTTTAACAAGCCTTTTGGCGAGTTAAAATTAAAAATAATTCATAACGAGTTTCATAAATCTTATATGGAATGGGAACGAGTTTAAGATCCTTTTTATCATATAACATTGCAATCAAATAAGTAAAAAATAATTCAGATGGACATAAAACCGCCACGACATCAGACACACTTTAGCGCCAAAACGTCATAAAATCAGGCAGAACGTTATGTGACGTTGTATGTGACATCGCAACGTTGAGTATCAAAGAGTTCGTGTTTTATCTCTTTACAAAAGGCGTTTTACGACGACTTTTAACAAAATTGCACACTGATTTGTATAACTTTCATTAGTTAGTATAAGCTGTGGTAAATACTAAGCTTATGACCTAGATCTAGACGACTTTATACTAAATAAAATATACTCAGTAAAAGAAGTTTTGGACCATGGCAGTGTTCGAACCCGTACAATGATCGCTGAACCATGACATTCGACCACAACCCTTATTATCTCAGTTGATAATTCACAATAGATCAACAATCAACAATAATTATCGTTTACAATGAAAGCTTGCGAAAAGTAATAATCTTTTTATTGGTTACTCGAATGTGTCCGTAACTGTTACTTTGTATGGACTTTGCAACATTTTTTACAGACCCTTTGTGTGTTCGCGATATTTTTTTAAAATCAAATCCTGTTTGGAATTTAAATGTTTCTGGTACCAAATTAACCGGGTAGGGTAGACCTTGGTTACTAAAAAAGATACTTAAATTTTGTCCACTAGTTTTATTTTAATATGACTTTATATACCCTGGTCCAAAACTTTTTTTACCGAGTATAGTTTCAGTCAATAAAACCTGCGTAGTGTTACAGATTTAACTCAACCAATCAAAATCGTTATATGATAAATAACTTAACTGTTCTTTACTTACATTCTGAATCCCAGTATACAGTATTGACTGGAAATTACACAGAGAAAGAACCAACAATACACTTATTGTTGTCGAATAATTCCAAGGAATAATGTACATGGCCTCATCCTATATTAAAGAAGCAAATGTTTTTCATAATGCTATATATTAAAAATTCTGCTATATATATAGTATCACTCATAACTGACAGTTTTTTACTTTTAGCTCACCCAAGCCAATTTCTCAGAAATTACAAGGGCCAAATGCTTCTTTTTATAGCATGAAGCATAAGCTTATGGTCCTCTGTTCGGTTTGTTCATATCATGATCCGATGTCCCTTGTGGTTTCTAGGCGAGAATAGGGTCACTGCTTATCCAGGCAGAGGGGTAAAAAATCCCATAATTCATGTTCAATTCAAAGGTATGCATTGTCATGCTGTGCTTCTTGAGTGGTGGCAGAAAATAATGATCGTGACTCCTGCAAAAAATGGAGTGTTTACAACAACTGAAGTTCTGCAGGTGAGACGTTGTTTTTTCAACTGGTGACCATGGTATCAAATTTGTTCGGTTAAATTTTGGCCTGTCCAGGGGTATCATAATTATAAACATAGTTATATTGGAAAATCCAGACTGTTTATTTCAGTCTTGAACTGCTACTGTTGCAAGTGTCTGAAATAGACAAGATCATCGGGCGAGGGATTCAGGGCCATTTGGCCTTCAGGATTTATTTTTCCAGTGGGTTGTATTCATACTTTATAAACGTGTTTTAAGAGTTATATAAATACGTTATTGCATGACGTCTGTTTCCAATCTTTATCGGTTATACAAACCCAGTGATACTTTCTTGATTTTGAGCCAAGCTTAGGAACATCCAAGTCTTTCCTTCTGTCAATCAAGCTTCTGTTTCGGCTGACAACTCCAAAATGCTCCAGATATCTTCATGAAACTTGCTTTACACATGTCAAGCTAGTGGTCTTTGATATTTAGTACTTTCTAATGCAGTTGGTATGTATGGATAATTTTTGTTTTGATTCTTGAACTAAACTGAATGATATCAGCTCAACACATCAAGGTTATTTAGAGCTGCCCTAGAGAGCGGGGAAGGATACATATGAATCCAGGAACTTGCCCTACTCTAACGAATAGATTCCTATGCTGCTTGGGTAGAATACAATTACTGCAATCTCACAAACACACTGTCACATGCAGAGGGGTAGGACCTATATATATGTGTATATGTCGAGCAAGTGGTCTTTCTAATATCAACGTTTTGTGTGTTTCCATAGGTACAAGATTCAAAATTGTGTCCAAATTCGCTCAAGGTGTCTTCATGAAACTTGCTTCAAGCTTGAGGTCTTGTGGTGCCTTTTCATATACCAATAGTCCTGGTTATTCCCATTGAAAAAGATATTCAAATTGTCTTATTTTTCATTTCTGGACCACAACTCCATAATCATTTTATAAAGTATCTTAATTCTTAAGAACAAAACAAGCTTCCTTTAGTGCTTGATGTTATATGGTGTTAAAATCGTTACTCTATTATTGTTTAATCTATCTAAAATGGGTAGCTGTATAATGCTTTTGTATAACTAGTGATGTTATTGGTTTTCAAGTTTATTTCTGTACTAAGTATGGAGACGTATTATCATGGGTATATTTACTGAAATAAACATGTTCTTTTAAAAATGTTTTGCTGTTTATCTTTTTACCAATTTTCATAATAGCCAAAATGGATTGAATGCCTCCTCATGATACTAGAAAGGTGTTCCAGGAAAAACTTGTGTCGTCTGCCATGAACTTATTTCAGTGAGGATAATCTAATCTATAAAGTTTGAAGACAGCAGGTGCCAGCCTTCATGAATTGGAGCAGATATTTTTTTTAATTATTAAAGTTTATGAAAATTGGCAAAACTCTGCACTGGTTAAGTAGGAGCTGTATAAAGTTGCATTACCAAAGGTCCGTATTTTGCCAAGTTGTGAGCTAGATTAGGTTGCAGGTTAAAGTTTTATGAAAGGGGGCATAACTATGCCGAAATTAAAGTTATTGGTTATGTCAACAGCATTGAATAATTAATGAAGAACTGTATAAAGTTTTATGACAGTAGGTCAATAATTTGCCAAGTTGTTAGCTAGATTAGGTTGCATGTTAACGTCTTATGACAAGGGGCATAACTCTGCAGAAATGAAAGTCCGAGTTATTGGACATGTGTAACAACATTCCTTGGGGTAAGATAAAGACGTGTGAAGTTTCATGAACATAGGCAAATACTTTTCAAGTTATGGCCGGTTTTGAGCTTAGTTAAGTTACAGGTTAAAGTTTATAAAAAAGGGGAGTAACTCAGCCAAAATCAAAGTTATTGGACATTTGTAGCAACATTCCCTGGGGTAAGATGAATTTCATGAACATAGGTCAAATACCTTTTAAGTGACAGCCAGTTATGAGCTTGGTTAGGTTACAGGTTATATAAAAGGCAAGCTTGGGAATGCACTTGGGGTCACTGGGGTCAAGGTCATTGCTACTAAATATTGAAAAATGGTTTGCGTTCAATAACTTCAGTTAGGAATGAGATATTGGCATGAAACTTTCTGGATATTAGCTTATACGAAAAAGAAGCTTGGGATTGCATTTGAGGTCATTTGGGTTAAGGTCACCGGTACTAAAAATAGAAAAACGGTTTCAAAATATTTTCATAATTAGTCACATTTCTTTACTTAGAATTTGCTTGAAGTTACATCCAGTTTGTCAGTAACTTGAAACAAGAAATATCACTGTAAGTGATAAATGCCCCCGAAGTGTCCTTTGACCTCTAAGTATGACCTTGACCTTGGAGCCATGGACCTGGATTTGTGCACGACACCTCATTTGGTTGTGGTGAGCACTTGTGCCAAGTTATTTGAAAATCTGTCCAGGCATGCAAAAGTTATTGACCGGACACGATTTGACCTTTGACCTCTAAATGTGACCTTGACCTTAGGGCCACAGACCTGGATTTTGTGCGCGAAACATTGTATTGTGCCAAGTTATTTGAAAATCCGACAATGAATGCCAGAGTTATTGACCGGACACAATTTGACTTTTGACCTCCAAGTGTGACCTTGACCTTGAAGACCTGGATTTTGCGTGCGACACATCGTCTTATGGTGATCACTTGTGCCAAGTTATTTAAAATCCCTGCAGGGGTTGTGACGTTACGGTCCGGACACAAAATTGCGTACCTGTTTTTGACCTATGAACTTCAAGTGTGACCTTGACCTTTGAGGTACGGACCTGGGTTTAGCGGGGGACACATCGTCTTGTTATGATGATCACTTGTGCCAAGTTATTTAAAAATCCCTGCAGGGGTTGTGAAGTTACGGTCCTGACACGAACTTCAAATTGACGGACAGATCCGGACGGACGGACGGTGCGATTACTATATGCCCCCGAATTTTTTTCGGGGGCATAAGAATGCATATTTAAAAAAAAATTAAACAAGAAATATCACGAAGTGATAAATGCCCCCGAAGTGTCCTTTGATCTCTAAGTATGACCTTGACCTTAGATCCATGGACCTCGATTTTGTGCACGTCACGTCATTTGGTTGTGGTGAGCACTTGTGCCAAGTTATTTGAAAATCCGTCCAGGCAGGCAAAAGTTATTGACCAGACACAATTTTACCTTTGACCTCTAAGTGTGACCTTGACGACCTGGGTTTTGCGTGCGACTCATCGTCTTGTTATGTTGATCACTTGTGCCAAGTTATTTAAAAATCCCTGCAGGGGTTGTGACGTTACGGTCCGGACACGAAATTGCGTATCTGTTTTTGACCTATGAACTGCAAGTGTGACCTTGACCTTTGAGGTACAGACCTGGGTTTTGCGCGCGACACATCGTATTGTTATGGTGATTTTGACCTTTGACCTCTAAATGTGACCTTGACCTTGGAGCCACAGACCTAGGTTTTGTGCACGACACGTCGTCTAGTTGTGTTGAGCAATTGTGCCAAGTTATTTGAAAATCTGCCAATGAATGTCAGAGTTATTAACCGGACACGAAAGCACTTTGTTTTGACCTTTGATCTCTGTGTGACCGTGACCTTGGAGCCACGGACCTGAGTTTTGTGCGCGACACGTCTAGGTGTGGTGAGCAATTGTGCCAAGTTATTTGAAAATCTGTCCATGAATGTCAGAGTTATTAACCGGACACTAAAGCACTTTGTTTTGGCCTTTGATCTCTAAGTGTGACCTTGACCTTGGAGCCAGGGACCGGAGTTTTGTGCGCGACACGTCGTCTAGTTGTGAGCAATTGTGCCAAGTTATTTGAAAATCTGTCCATGAATGTCAGAGTTATTAACCGGACAGGAAAGCACTTTTTGACCTTTGACCTCTAAGTGTGACCTTGACCTTGCAGCCACAGACCTGGATTTTGTGCATGACACGTCGTCTTATGTTGAGCAATTGTGCGAAGTTATGGAAAATCCATCCAATATTGTCAGAGTTATGAAGCGGACACGAGTGAACGTGGACGAACAATCACGAACAATAACGAACAATCACGAACGATCACGAACGGACAGACAATGTGACTACTATATGCCACTCTTCGGGGGCATAAAAAGCTGTATCACAAATACTGTGTCAAAAGAAACTAAAATCTGGCTTTAATGCCAACAGGCGTTTCTCTTATAACTTGCATTCTTCAAACAGTTTTGAATGGTTTGTTCCCAAACTTAATATACACAAAACAACTGATTATGTCATTGTACATCACTCATTGTTGATCGACTTATTTATTACAGAATTATGACCCTTTGTTTTACTTAGAATTTAAGCGGGGCAATTCATCACCTTCAGTGATAGTTCTGGTTGATATTGATAAAAGCTTGGACAAGTTCGAAAACAAGCCAGATCGGACCAGTAACACCGGAGTTATGGCTCCTTGAATTAAGGAAAGATGCCTTATTTAGCCTTGTGAACACTCTAGCATCTTCATTTTGCATTTGATCTTTACCAAACTCTACCAGATTGTTAATATCAATGAAAGCTCGGTGGAGTTGAAAATCTGTCATATCAGACCATTTACACCAGAGTTATGGACCTAGATTTTTCTGAAATATGCTATAATTTGGCCTTGTTAACACGATAGGGCCTTATTTTTCATCCGATCTTTTTCAAATTTTACCAGATTGTGGATATCAATGAAGGCACGGACGAGTTAGAAAACCTGCGAGTTCGGACCAGTAACTTTGGAGTTGTGGTCCTTGATTTAGTCAAAACTGATATATTTGGCCTCGTTAACACGATTGGGCTTTCATTTTTCATGTGATCTTTACCAAACTCTATCAGATTGTTGATATCAATAAAAACTTTAACGAGTTTGAAAACCATCCAGATCGGACCATTTACTCTGGAGTTATGGCCCTTTAAATTTGGCCTCGTTAACACGAGGATCATCGGATCTTTTCCAAACTTTACCAGATTGTTGATATCACCGAATGCTCGGACGAGTTTGAAAACCAGCCAGATTAGACTAGTAACACCAGAGTTATGGCCCTTGATTTAGTTAAAAATGCTGTATTTTGCCTTATTAAGATGAGAGGGCCTTCAATTGGCTGGATTTCAAAGAAACTTTGCAGGGATGATCAGTACCAGGCCTAGTTGTGCACATCGTTGCCCTGTTCCGGTTGAATACTTTTTGGCTGAGTTAATGGACTTTTAACGGTTTTAATACAACTTTGTCCGGACTAGTTCTCCTGAACCCTTGGGAGCATTTCAACAATTTTTTTTACGGATGATCATTACCAAGCCCAGTTGCGCATTTCAATACCGTGTTCCGGTTGAATGATTTTTGCAGAGTTATGGCCCTTTAAAGGTTTTAAAGGTGGAGAGCTGTGGTCTAGTGGTAGAGCGTTGGACCCATGATCCAAAAGTCGAGGTTCAATTCCTGTCATTGCCATATGCGGTGTCCCTGAGCAAGACACTTTATCTGCATTGCTTAGTACTGGTTCTACCCAGAAAAACATCGAGAGTGATTCAAATAAGTTCATAGAGCTTTCGTTACAATCGATGTAAAATAAATGTTTAAACTTTTTTTTTTAAAAGGTTTTAGAACACAAACGTTGTTTCGACTAGTTCTTCTGAAATCCTGGCCAGATTTCAATGAAACTGGGCAAGGATGAACAGTATCAAGCCTAGTTGTGCATATCATCGCCGTGTTCAGGTTGAATGATTTTTGGCTGAGTTATGGTTTTAATACACAAAATTTGTTCGGACTAGTCTCTTCTGACTCCTGCCCGTACTTCAACAATCTTGGCAAGGATGATGAGTGCCAAGCCCAGTTGCGCATGTCATCGCTGTGTTACAGTTGAATTTTATGACAACAGCCCATAATAGTAGAGCCATTTTAGCCAGTAGAGCCTTCACAGGCCCTCTTGGGCCTCTTGTTTTTTATGTAATTATATGCAAGCAAGGTTAAAGATTAACAAATTTGGGTGCAAATTGTGTCGCCTTCATAGCATGGCAGTCATTTAGGGATCACTTTGTCCATCGTCATCCATCCCACTATAATAACTCTTGACTCATTTTTGCAGAGTTATGCCCCATTTTTTTTTTACAAAACTTAACCAGCAACCTGACCTAGCTCATAACTTTTAAATATGCACATTGCAGACAGCACTAGTGTTCCATGGAACATCCTTCTTGTAAAATGAAACACCCTTCTGGTTTAAATGGTCCCGTGTGGTTCCCGGGCAAGAACAGGGCTACTGTTTATCCAGTAATGGCTGCGTCACATTACACTCCGATTAGGTTTACGATGGGGTACCGGTGTCTAAACGGGCTGAAATTGCCAAATTTTCAAAGGTCTCCGGCCGGTGACCCTCCGGTGTCAAGTCACCGGTGAGGCATCGTACGGGTCACCGGAGAGATTTAGCGCGGAGTTATTTTCTTGCGGCATGAGGCACATCGCCAGCTCACCGTAGCAGACACGGTGAAAAACCCTCCGATACCCGGCCGGACACCTATTGGTATCGGTTGCATGCCGGTGAAAATGTTCACACCCTTGGCGCCGAATAATCCTCCAGTTTCCGAGCGGTGTCCGAGCGGTCTCCGAAGGCGACTCGGCAGGTCACCGGCCGGGACCCGGATGGACGCCGTACGGTGCCCGGATGGTCTTATGGTGCCCGGATGGACACCGTAAGGATAGCGTAGGGCCGATAGCCGACCGGATATCGCACGGCTTTTGCCCGTATACCGTACAGTCACCGTACGATAGCCGATAGCGTAGGCCGATAGCCGACCGGATATCGCACGGCTTTTGCCCGTATACCGTACAGTCACCGTACGATGGTTGCAAACCGGCCGGATACCGGACGACAATTGGACATTTATCGTACGGTAGTCGGCCGATTACCTTAAGAATATCGGACGGTGTCCAGAAGGAAGATGCCAAAGGTTTTCACCAGGTGACCGGGCGAGTACCCTTCGGAAACCGTCCGAATACCTACCGGACCACGCAGGGTGTATGACCACCCCCTTCTTCCCGGTCAGGATTGAAATGTTTCTCTCCGATCTCAAATTATCAACGGTGTCCCACCGATGCCTCTATCTCGGACGGTCCCCGCTTGTAATGTGACGTAGGCATAAGCGTTAAAATCCCCCTGAATTCATGTCCATTTTGCCATTATTTGTTGCCATGTTCATTGCGCCATATATCCTTTTTGTTTCTAGCATTGTAAAACCACAGTTCAAATCTAGTTTTAAAGGACATGATAAAACTTTAGTGGACATAACTTTAAAAAGTATTTGACCTATGTTCATGAAACTTCATAAACATCTTCATCTTACCCCAAGCAATGTCGTTACGAATGTCCAATAACTATGACTTTCAGTTCGACAGATTAATTGTTAACCTGCAACATGAACTAACTGGTAACTTTAAATAAGCATATGGCAGACGACACAAGTGTTCCATGGAACATATTTCTAGATTTAATGCTTGATAAAAACCAAAAGACTGCCATGTCTTCCTTTATGACACCCCTATCCAGCTGGCTTGCGGAACGTCGGTGGTTCTACCCAGGTGCCCGCCCGTGCACGAAAATTGCCCGGAGGGGCACCTGGGGTCTTCCTCCACCAGTGAAAGCTGGAAAGTCGCCATATGACCTTAGCTGTTGGTGCGACTATAAAATCAAATTCAATTCAATTCAATTTATGACACCCTATGCTTTAAGTTCAAATATCTATGATAAGCATCATATTAACCATGATCTACAAGCAACATAGAAATAAATATGTATTTGTAGGGCTTATAGGTAAAGAATATGCGACCTAATGATTCAGAATTACAAATTATTATAAATATTATTTATTTCTAAAATGTCTTTGTACTAGTAGCTATCATTTTTAAATCGAGGGCAAATAATAGAATTTGAACACATACACTTATTTTTTGTTAGTTTAACAGTTCTTTTATTAAACCAACAATGTTACAGCAATTCAGTCCAAAACTCCCACCTTTTTGAAATGTTTTGCCACAACAGCCATTACAAAAACGTAGACCTCTATAAAATACTCCTGTCCTGCTAGACCTCCATAAAATACTCCTGTCCCCCTGACAGACACAGTACCTCACACAAAAACATTTAATTTAAATAAACTGGAAATGTTCGCTTTAAGCTATTGGCCATTGCCATTGATTCTTGGGAGCTGCGGCGATGAGGGGTTCCCATGCTTTCCACTCTAGCATATTTCTAGCAAGCTGCAATTCCCTCTCTGCCTGTAACACCACCTCCTCAATCAAACCACAGTTTATCTTCTGCTCTAACTTTGTGATGTCTTTTTCCTATAAAACAAGTAACATAAACTGTGTTAACAAAAGAAAATAAATATCTTCATTCAATTGCGAAAATCTTAAAGACTAAGATTTACAATTCTCGCTGTATCCCTACCTACCCACGAAAAAGGGCGCTATCCAAAACCTTTATATAAATTCGTTAACATTGCATTTTTGTTGCTATCTTAGGTATATTTTTCTTTATTTCCTTAAAGTTTTTACTGTCTTCAACAACAACAAATTAGTTTCACCTCTTAAGTAACATGTATGAAATCCTGAGTCGAGAAACAGCAAATCCAACTGTTGATAAACAATGATATTTGTGGTTGTTTTTGTCATGGATAAGCACTAGTTCTGTGAAGTTGTCGCTCGTCATTATCGCTCGTCATCATCGCTCGTCATCATGACGTTTTAAAGGGACACACGGCAATCTTGAATTTTTTAAAGTATTTGTGGCGTCCCATTACATAACTTCCATTTGTTCTATCATCAATAGTAATTATAAGGGTAGTTTCAAACATATTGTTTTTGCACATTTCTGACTGTTAGTTATACTGCACCAATAAAATATTTAAACCTATGGTAGAATAAGATAAAAACTCAAAATTTAATTTAATGATAACCAATCAGGTTTAAAGTCAAAACAAGAGTTGCGTGCAACATGAAGTCTCGCCTAAAGTGACATGTCCAACAAACATGTTTCAAAAGATCTTCGAAGATCTTGAAAAAAATGATGGTTTATAGTAATTGTTAACAAGGTCAAGCACTGTTGTCAGCATTCAGTAGGGTAGCATCCTTAGTTTTCCATCGATGGAGGTAAATGCAAATATTGTTGGATGGACAGAAATTACCATTCCATAGACCGGATTTTGAATTTGCAATCATGCCCAAAAACAGTCTACACGTGTATGGGAAGTAATTGAATTAATTTACATGCCTCAAATTTTGAATGTTGATGCATCTATTAATAGTTCAGTTAACACCACTGTGTCATGCAATAAAATTCCTGGATTAAAACAACATAATTCATCCTTTATAAAGGTCCTGCATTATTATCAGGATTCAAACATTTAAAACTGAATGTGACAACATCATTACCCTAATTATTTACTACAAATTGATTAGGCAAAAGTGCATACTCTATGGACTTAAAGATTTGTTGTAAATTATAATTTTTAATTGTTACCGTGTATTATAGGAAACTGTTCATGTTCCATCTATATTTATGAAATACTTTAAATTGATAATTTTATACTTTATTATGTTTAAAACAAATTAGGTCCCAAAGCCAGATGTACTCCCTTTACTACCTGATAGCTAGCTGCAGAAACTACACATAGGAGTGGACTTGATGTAAAATTGCATCATGTGTCCCTTTAATCAAATTACCCAGCTGCAGTAGCGACAATTAAGTTACTGTCAAACCTGTCCTTATACAACTCACACTGAAATTTGTATACATTGAAAGAGCAATTGTTGTAAATTGTTAAAACTTGACAATTCTTGCTACTTCGAATAAGTAATAAACTGTATTTCTCTCATAGAGCATATATAAACATTTAAAAGTGTTAATTTTAGTAATAATTTTAGTAAAATAATGACAATTATTTTGCGTTTTATAAGCTCAACATTACACATAGTGTCCCTTTAATTTCATCTGAATATTGTTTTCCAGCTTAACACATTATACGTTATTTAGAGCCACCCCAGAGACAGAGGAAGAATACACAGGAACCTGGAAACATGCCCTACTCTTACTATTCCTCTGTGCTCTGACAGTATCGCTTAACCATTTATTCTTTTAATGAATCAGTAGGAAGATTTTTTATTTGTTTAGTAACATATTTATTTTCACGTTTTGGATATACAGAGATGAAAAGTCCAGGTGTTTACATGTTAATACCACAGCTTATCAGTGGCTTTCGAGTGAAATGTCTATGTGGTTGCTGTATACCGTAATTGCTTCAATTGTTATTAATTCTTAACACTAGACATAATTATTGTTATTTTAATAAATTCCAGCCACTGACCCTGGGTCAAGCAATTAGAACATTGGTATTGATTTTTGGATTATTTTTTTTTTGCTCTAAATAAAAGACTACATCACTACATTATATGGTCACCTGTACATAGAAGAAATAAAGAATTACTATTTACTGAAGTAGTCTAGATATGAAATCTGTGACACTGTACTTCACGATGTTATATTGTTAAATGTAATCAAATTTGAAGATGGTATATGTATTGTGAAATTTGGAGACAGTACATGTATTTAAGAGACCACTGACCTTGACACAGGGTCAGTTTGAGGCTGAACATCACTGGAATAAGAAGGACACTGACAAGGAGGTTATATATGAAATTTGAACACTCTACTCCAAAAATCAAAAAAGTTATAAGAATTAAACGCAAACCTTAAACCAAAACTATTAACGCAAATCTTAACCAAAATCTTAATGCAAACCTAAACGACGGTACATATTGTATTATAACTTTCTTGTCATTGGGAGTAGAATGTTCAAATTTCATATATCACCCTCTTGTCATTGTCCTTCTTAATGCCAATAACTTCCAGCTCTCCAACTGACCACTGGTGGGAGTCAATGCCACTTAAATACATGTACCATGATGAAAATTATAACGCAAAATATTAACGGTACATGTATTTAAGTGACACCGACTCCGTCCCATGGTCAGTTGGAGGGCTGGAAGTTATTGGTATTAGGAAAAACAATGACCAGAAGGTTATATACACAATTTGAACATTCTACTACCAAGGACAAAAAAGTTATTAAACAATATGTCGACGCCGTCGAGCCCGCCAACATTAGCGGCTCCTATGTCTCACATTTTTTCAAAAGGCGAGACAATGATACTGGATAAATTAATCGAGATGCTAATTTCAGTGTGTCCCTTTAAATGCTTTTACCACACAAATTAGCTTCCAGGAGTGCAACATAGCCTGACATGAAATAAGTATCACAATGTCCTTATGGTATAACTTAACGTCAATGACGTAAAATTATGGCACGGTTTCTGACGTTATGAGTTAAGTGAGGAATAGAATCTCACATTTGTGCTTATTTTTAATTAATAAAAAATCCTTGGCAAAAAAATGATGCTGAGCGATACGTCACATCATAGTTGCTAACTTGTTTAAAAATTCAATAATAAATAGTAAGAACTAGAGTAAGATCCTGTGTGTAATACATAAGCCAGTACATAAAGAACACCAAGTGAAAAAGTTAGTATGAATTATAGGGATTTTATGTAAATTAAAAAAAAATTGAAAATATTCTGGTTTATTTCAGTCTTCTCTTTTTATCCATTGTATATAAATACGCACGTGTAGGGAACTCCATGACCAGATCGTATCCCGATGTCATTTTTTAATTATGTACAGTAGTAGTAACAATATACGTGGTACTTTGGACTTTATATGCAGTGCATTGTTTAATATATGCAGTAATGATTTCAATATATGTGGTGCTTTAACCAATATACATGGTGCTTTCGGCTTTATATACAGTGCATCGTTCTATATATGCAGTAATGTTTTCAATATATGTGGTGCTTTAACCCATATACGTGGTACTCTGGGCTTTATATGCAGTACAACTTTTAATATATGCAGTAGAATTTTTAATATACGTGGTGCATTTGATGTGGTGCTTTAACCAACAGTAGTAGTAACAATATACGTGGTACTTTGGACTTTATATGCAGTGCAATTATACCACGTATATTGTAACTACTACTATTGGTTAAAGCACCACATCAAGCTGCATATAAAGTCCGAAGTACCACGTATATTGTTAACTTACTACTACTGTCTATAATTAAAAATGGCATCGGGAGACAGTCATGGCGTTCCATATTTATAGGTTATTAGATATGTATTGGGATATACGCAAAGTTATTTTGCGTATTAATATTGCGCGACTTTAGGAGCGCAATATTTATGCGCAAAAAAACGTGTGCATATATCTAAATACAAATCTAATAACCTTTTTATTGCATATGCATTTTTAATATAAAAACGAAAAGTTAGAACAAAACAATAGGTTTTAACATTTAATTTTCATCAAAATAATTTATTTAAATGTATTGTTACATCACGGGAATTTTCACAATGAAATCAACATTGTTTACGTCATATGACATACCTTCTTTGACATGAACAGAAAATTTGCACCAATCACAAATAAGTATACATTACACACCCAATATGACTTTACTACACGTCAATATGGGAAAATATTGACGTTTCCTGTTACATTGAAAATGCGTATGTAATAAATGTGAGTATTGGTTATTTAAGGGAAGCACCTACTAGATAAAAGTCTGTCAATATTAAACTTGAAGTCAAGGTTCATTTCAGTTCTATTTGTTCATCCGCTGGATATATATACTCCCGTAACACGGCAACTTCCTTAAATGGCAGTTAATAACCTGTAACACTATAAAATTGAATGTAAAAGCATGAACAAACTTACGACTGATACTAGATGTAATCGTGACTGGATAATAGCCTCCGTATTCAATCGGTACCCAGCAGTTGCTGGCATTCTGTTTAACAATCTCAGCGTCTTTGTGTATAGACGGACCAACTTCTGTAAAGGGGATTGTTATATGATAAATAACTTAACTGTTCTTTACTTACATTCTGAATCCCAGTATACAGTATTGACTGGAAATTACACAGAGAAAGAACCAACAATACACTTATTGTTGTCGAATAATTCCAAGGAATAATGTACATGGCCTCATCCTATATTAAAGAAGCAAATGTTTTTCATAATGCTATATATTAAAAATTCTGCTATATATATAGTATCACTCATAACTGACAGTTTTTTACTTTTAGCTCACCCAAGCCAATTTCTCAGAAATTACAAGGGCCAAATGCTTCTTTTTATAGCATGAAGCATAAGCTTATGGTCCTCTGTTCGGTTTGTTCATATCATGATCCGATGTCCCTTGTGGTTTCTAGGCGAGAATAGGGTCACTGCTTATCCAGGCAGAGGGGTAAAAAATCCCATAATTCATGTTCAATTCAAAGGTATGCATTGTCATGCTGTGCTTCTTGAGTGGTGGCAGAAAATAATGATCGTGACTCCTGCAAAAAATGGAGTGTTTACAACAACTGAAGTTCTGCAGGTGAGACGTTGTTTTTTCAACTGGTGACCATGGTATCAAATTTGTTCGGTTAAATTTTGGCCTGTCCAGGGGTATCATAATTATAAACATAGTTATATTGGAAAATCCAGACTGTTTATTTCAGTCTTGAACTGCTACTGTTGCAAGTGTCTGAAATAGACAAGATCATCGGGCGAGGGATTCAGGGCCATTTGGCCTTCAGGATTTATTTTTCCAGTGGGTTGTATTCATACTTTATAAACGTGTTTTAAGAGTTATATAAATACGTTATTGCATGACGTCTGTTTCCAATCTTTATCGGTTATACAAACCCAGTGATACTTTCTTGATTTTGAGCCAAGCTTAGGAACATCCAAGTCTTTCCTTCTGTCAATCAAGCTTCTGTTTCGGCTGACAACTCCAAAATGCTCCAGATATCTTCATGAAACTTGCTTTACACATGTCAAGCTAGTGGTCTTTGATATTTAGTACTTTCTAATGCAGTTGGTATGTATGGATAATTTTTGTTTTGATTCTTGAACTAAACTGAATGATATCAGCTCAACACATCAAGGTTATTTAGAGCTGCCCTAGAGAGCGGGGAAGGATACATATGAATCCAGGAACTTGCCCTACTCTAACGAATAGATTCCTATGCTGCTTGGGTAGAATACAATTACTGCAATCTCACAAACACACTGTCACATGCAGAGGGGTAGGACCTATATATATGTGTATATGTCGAGCAAGTGGTCTTTCTAATATCAACGTTTTGTGTGTTTCCATAGGTACAAGATTCAAAATTGTGTCCAAATTCGCTCAAGGTGTCTTCATGAAACTTGCTTCAAGCTTGAGGTCTTGTGGTGCCTTTTCATATACCAATAGTCCTGGTTATTCCCATTGAAAAAGATATTCAAATTGTCTTATTTTTCATTTCTGGACCACAACTCCATAATCATTTTATAAAGTATCTTAATTCTTAAGAACAAAACAAGCTTCCTTTAGTGCTTGATGTTATATGGTGTTAAAATCGTTACTCTATTATTGTTTAATCTATCTAAAATGGGTAGCTGTATAATGCTTTTGTATAACTAGTGATGTTATTGGTGTTCAAGTTTATTTCTGTACTAAGTATGGAGACGTATTATCATGGGTATATTTACTGAAATAAACATGTTCTTTTAAAAATGTTTTGCTGTTTATCTTTTTACCAATTTTCATAATAGCCAAAATGGATTGAATGCCTCCTCATGATACTAGAAAGGTGTTCCAGGAAAAACTTGTGTTGTCTGCCATGAACTTATTTCAGTGAGGATAATCTAATCTATAAAGTTTGAAGACAGCAGGTGCCAGCCTTCATGAATTGGAGCAGATATTTTTTTTAATTATTAAAGTTTATGAAAATTGGCAAAACTCTGCACTGGTTAAGTAGGAGCTGTATAAAGTTGCATTACCAAAGGTCCGTATTTTGCCAAGTTGTGAGCTAGATTAGGTTGCAGGTTAAAGTTTTATGAAAGGGGGCATAACTATGCCGAAATTAAAGTTATTGGTTATGTCAACAGCATTGAATAATTAATGAAGAACTGTATAAAGTTTTATGACAGTAGGTCAATAATTTGCCAAGTTGTTAGCTAGATTAGGTTGCATGTTAACGTCTTATGACAAGGGGCATAACTCTGCAGAAATGAAAGTCCGAGTTATTGGACATGTGTAACAACATTCCTTGGGGTAAGATAAAGACGTGTGAAGTTTCATGAACATAGGCAAATACTTTTCAAGTTATGGCCGGTTTTGAGCTTAGTTAAGTTACAGGTTAAAGTTTATAAAAAAGGGGAGTAACTCAGCCAAAATCAAAGTTATTGGACATTTGTAGCAACATTCCCTGGGGTAAGATGAATTTCATGAACATAGGTCAAATACCTTTTAAGTGACAGCCAGTTATGAGCTTGGTTAGGTTACAGGTTATATAAAAGGCAAGCTTGGGAATGCACTTGGGGTCACTGGGGTCAAGGTCATTGCTACTAAATATAGAAAAATGGTTTGCGTTCAATAACTTCAGTTAGGAATGAGATATTGGCATGAAACTTTCTGGATATTAGCTTATACGAAAAAGAAGCTTGGGATTGCATTTGAGGTCATTTGGGTTAAGGTCACCGGTACTAAAAATAGAAAAACGGTTTCAAAATATTTTCATAATTAGTCACATTTCTTTACTTAGAATTTGCTTGAAGTTTACATCCAGTTTGTCAGTAACTTGAAACAAGAAATATCACTGTAAGTGATAAATGCCCCCGAAGTGTCCTTTGACCTCTAAGTATGACCTTGACCTTGGAGCCATGGACCTGGATTTGTGCACGACACCTCATTTGGTTGTGGTGAGCACTTGTGCCAAGTTATTTGAAAATCTGTCCAGGCATGCAAAAGTTATTGACCGGACACGATTTGACCTTTGACCTCTAAATGTGACCTTGACCTTAGGGCCACAGACCTGGATTTTGTGCGCGAAACATTGTATTGTGCCAAGTTATTTGAAAATCCGACAATGAATGCCAGAGTTATTGACCGGACACAATTTGACTTTTGACCTCCAAGTGTGACCTTGACCTTGAAGACCTGGATTTTGCGTGCGACACATCGTCTTATGGTGATCACTTGTGCCAAGTTATTTAAAATCCCTGCAGGGGTTGTGACGTTACGGTCCGGACACAAAATTGCGTACCTGTTTTTGACCTATGAACTTCAAGTGTGACCTTGACCTTTGAGGTACGGACCTGGGTTTAGCGGGGGACACATCGTCTTGTTATGATGATCACTTGTGCCAAGTTATTTAAAAATCCCTGCAGGGGTTGTGAAGTTACGGTCCTGACACGAACTTCAAATTGACGGACAGATCCGGACGGACGGACGGTGCGATTACTATATGCCCCCGAAATTTTTTCGGGGGCATAAGAATGCATATTTAAAAAAAAATTAAACAAGAAATATCACGAAGTGATAAATGCCCCCGAAGTGTCCTTTGATCTCTAAGTATGACCTTGACCTTAGATCCATGGACCTCGAGTTTGTGCACGTCACGTCATTTGGTTGTGGTGAGCACTTGTGCCAAGTTATTTGAAAATCCGTCCAGGCAGGCAAAAGTTATTGACCAGACACAATTTTACCTTTGACCTCTAAGTGTGACCTTGACGACCTGGGTTTTGCGTGCGACTCATCGTCTTGTTATGTTGATCACTTGTGCCAAGTTATTTAAAAATCCCTGCAGGGGTTGTGACGTTACGGTCCGGACACGAAATTGCGTATCTGTTTTTGACCTATGAACTGCAAGTGTGACCTTGACCTTTGAGGTACAGACCTGGGTTTTGCGCGCGACACATCGTATTGTTATGGTGATTTTGACCTTTGACCTCTAAATGTGACCTTGACCTTGGAGCCACAGACCTAGGTTTTGTGCACGACACGTCGTCTAGTTGTGTTGAGCAATTGTGCCAAGTTATTTGAAAATCTGCCAATGAATGTCAGAGTTATTAACCGGACACGAAAGCACTTTGTTTTGACCTTTGATCTCTGTGTGACCGTGACCTTGGAGCCACGGACCTGAGTTTTGTGCGCGACACGTCTAGGTGTGGTGAGCAATTGTGCCAAGTTATTTGAAAATCTGTCCATGAATGTCAGAGTTATTAACCGGACACTAAAGCACTTTGTTTTGGCCTTTGATCTCTAAGTGTGACCTTGACCTTGGAGCCAGGGACCGGAGTTTTGTGCGCGACACGTCGTCTAGTTGTGAGCAATTGTGCCAAGTTATTTGAAAATCTGTCCATGAATGTCAGAGTTATTAACCGGACAGGAAAGCACTTTTTGACCTTTGACCTCTAAGTGTGACCTTGACCTTGCAGCCACAGACCTGGATTTTGTGCATGACACGTCGTCTTATGTTGAGCAATTGTGCGAAGTTATTGAAAATCCATCCAATATTGTCAGAGTTATGAAGCGGACACGAGTGAACGGGGACGAACAATCACGAACAATAACGAACGATCACGAACGGACAGACAATGTGACTACTATATGCCACTCTTCGGGGGCATAAAAAGCTGTATCACAAATACTGTGTCGAAAGAAACTAAAATCTGGCTTTAATGCCAACAGGCGTTTCTCTTATAACTTGCATTCTTCAAACAGTTTTGAATGGTTTGTTCCCAAACTTAATATACACAAAACAACTGATTATGTCATTGTACATCACTCATTGTTGATCGACTTATTTATTACAGAATTATGACCCTTTGTTTTACTTAGAATTTAAGCGGGGCAATTCATCACCTTCAGTGATAGTTCTGGTTGATATTGATAAAAGCTTGGACAAGTTCGAAAACAAGCCAGATCGGACCAGTAACACCGGAGTTATGGCTCCTTGAATTAAGGAAAGATGCCTTATTTAGCCTTGTGAACACTCTAGCATCTTCATTTTGCATTTGATCTTTACCAAACTCTACCAGATTGTTAATATCAATGAAAGCTCGGTGGAGTTGAAAATCTGTCATATCAGACCATTTACACCAGAGTTATGGACCTAGATTTTTCTGAAATATGCTATAATTTGGCCTTGTTAACACGATAGGGCCTTATTTTTCATCCGATCTTTTTCAAATTTTACCAGATTGTGGATATCAATGAAGGCACGGACGAGTTAGAAAACCTGCGAGTTCGGACTAGTAACTTTGGAGTTGTGGTCCTTGATTTAGTCAAAACTGATATATTTGGCCTCGTTAACACGATTGGGCTTTCATTTTTCATGTGATCTTTACCAAACTCTATCAGATTGTTGATATCAATAAAAACTTTAACGAGTTTGAAAACCATCCAGATCGGACCATTTACTCTGGAGTTATGGCCCTTTAAATTTGGCCTCGTTAACACGAGGATCATCGGATCTTTTCCAAACTTTACCAGATTGTTGATATCACCGAATGCTCGGACGAGTTCGAAAACCAGCCAGATTAGACTAGTAACACCAGAGTTATGGCCCTTGATTTAGTTAAAAATGCTGTATTTTGCCTTATTAAGATGAGAGGGCCTTCAATTGGCTGGATTTCAAAGAAACTTTGCAGGGATGATCAGTACCAGGCCTAGTTGTGCACATCGTTGCCCTGTTCCGGTTGAATACTTTTTGGCTGAGTTAATGGACTTTTAACGGTTTTAATACAACTTTGTCCGGACTAGTTCTCCTGAACCCTTGGGAGCATTTCAACAATTTTTTTTACGGATGATCATTACCAAGCCCAGTTGCGCATTTCAATACCGTGTTCCGGTTGAATGATTTTTGCAGAGTTATGGCCCTTTAAAGGTTTTAAAGGTGGAGAGCTGTGGTCTAGTGGTAGAGCGTTGGACCCATGATCCAAAAGTCGAGGTTCAATTCCTGTCATTGCCATATGCGGTGTCCCTGAGCAAGACACTTTATCTGCATTGCTTAGTACTGGTTCTACCCAGAAAAACATCGAGAGTGATTCAAATAAGTTCATAGAGCTTTCGTTACAATCGATGTAAAATAAATGTTTAAACTTTTTTTTTTAAAAGGTTTTAGAACACAAAGTTAACGTTGTTTCGACTAGTTCTTCTGAAATCCTGGCCAGATTTCAATGAAACTGGGCAAGGATGAACAGTATCAAGCCTAGTTGTGCATATCATCGCCGTGTTCAGGTTGAATGATTTTTGGCTGAGTTATGGTTTTAATACACAAAATTTGTTCGGACTAGTCTCTTCTGACTCCTGCCCGTACTTCAACAATCTTGGCAAGGATGATGAGTGCCAAGCCCAGTTGCGCATGTCATCGCTGTGTTACAGTTGAATTTTATGACAACAGCCCATAATAGTAGAGCCATTTTAGCCAGTAGAGCCTTCACAGGCCCTCTTGGGCCTCTTGTTTTTTATGTAATTATATGCAAGCAAGGTTAAAGATTAACAAATTTGGGTGCAAATTGTGTCGCCTTCATAGCATGGCAGTCATTTAGGGATCACTTTGTCCATCGTCATCCATCCCACTATAATAACTCTTGACTCATTTTTGCAGAGTTATGCCCCATTTTTTTTTTACAAAACTTAACCAGCAACCTGACCTAGCTCATAACTTTTAAATATGCACATTGCAGACAGCACTAGTGTTCCATGGAACATCCTTCTTGTAAAATGAAACACCCTTCTGGTTTAAATGGTCCCGTGTGGTTCCCGGGCAAGAACAGGGCTACTGTTTATCCAGTAATGGCTGCGTCACATTACACTCCGATTAGGTTTACGATGGGGTACCGGTGTCTAAACGGGCTGAAATTGCCAAATTTTCAAAGGTCTCCGGCCGGTGACCCTCCGGTGACCCTCCGGTGTCAAGTCACCGGTGAGGCATCGTACGGGTCACCGGAGAGATTTAGCGCGGAGTTATTTTCTTGCGGCATGAGGCACATCGCCAGCTCACCGTAGCAGACACGGTGAAAAACCCTCCGATACCCGGCCGGACACCTATTGGTATCGGTTGCATGCCGGTGAAAATGTTCACACCCTTGGCGCCGAATAATCCTCCAGTTTCCGAGCGGTGTCCGAGCGGTGTCCGAAGGCGACTCGGCAGGTCACCGGCCGGGACCCGGATGGACGCCGTACGGTGCCCGGATGGTCTTATGGTGCCCGGATGGACACCGTAAGGATAGCGTAGGGCCGATAGCCGACCGGATATCGCACGGCTTTTGCCCGTATACCGTACAGTCACCGTACGATAGCCGATAGCGTAGGCCGATAGCCGACCGGATATCGCACGGCTTTTGCCCGTATACCGTACAGTCACCGTACGATGGTTGCAAACCGGCCGGATACCGGACGACAATTGGACATTTATCGTACGGTAGTCGGCCGATTACCTTAAGAATATCGGACGGTGTCCAGAAGGAAGATGCCAAAGGTTTTCACCAGGTGACCGGGCGAGTACCCTTCGGAAACCGTCCGAATACCTACCGGACCACGCAGGGTGTATGACCACCCCCTTCTTCCCGGACAGGATTGAAATGTTTCTCTCCGATCTCAAATTATCAACGGTGTCCCACCGATGCCTCTATCTCGGACGGTCCCCGCTTGTAATGTGACGTAGGCATAAGCGTTAAAATCCCCCTGAATTCATGTCCATTTTGCCATTATTTGTTGCCATGTTCATTGCGCCATATATCCTTGTGTTTCTAGCATTGTAAAACCACAGTTCAAATCTAGTTTTAAAGGACATGATAAAACTTTAGTGGACATAACTTTAAAAAGTATTTGACCTATGTTCATGAAACTTCATAAACATCTTCATCTTACCCCAAGCAATGTCGTTACGAATGTCCAATAACTATGACTTTCAGTTCGACAGATTAATTGTTAACCTGCAACATGAACTAACTGGTAACTTTAAATAAGCATATGGCAGACGACACAAGTGTTCCATGGAACATATTTCTAGATTTAATGCTTGATAAAAACCAAAAGACTGCCATGTCTTCCTTTATGACACCCCTATCCAGCTGGCTTGCGGAACGTCGGTGGTTCTACCCAGGTGCCCGCCCGTGCACGAAAATTGCCCGGAGGGGCACCTGGGGTCTTCCTCCACCAGTGAAAGCTGGAAAGTCGCCATATGACCTTAGCTGTTGGTGCGACTATAAAATCAAATTCAATTCAATTCAATTTATGACACCCTATGCTTTAAGTTCAAATATCTATGATAAGCATCATATTAACCATGATCTACAAGCAACATAGAAATAAATATGTATTTGTAGGGCTTATAGGTAAAGAATATGCGACCTAATGATTCAGAATTACAAATTATTATAAATATTATTTATTTCTAAAATGTCTTTGTACTAGTAGCTATCATTTTTAAATCGAGGGCAAATAATAGAATTTGAACACATACACTTATTTTTTGTTAGTTTAACAGTTCTTTTATTAAACCAACAATGTTACAGCAATTCAGTCCAAAACTCCCACCTTTTTGAAATGTTTTGCCATAACAGCCATTACAAAAACGTAGACCTCTATAAAATACTCCTGTCCTGCTAGACCTCCATAAAATACTCCTGTCCCCCTGACAGACACAGTACCTCACACAAAAACATTTAATTTAAATAAACTGGAAATGTTCGCTTTAAGCTATTGGCCATTGCCATTGATTCTTGGGAGCTGCGGCGATGAGGGGTTCCCATGCTTTCCACTCTAGCATATTTCTAGCAAGCTGCAATTCCCTCTCTGCCTGTAACACCACCTCCTCAATCAAACCACAGTTTACCTTCTGCTCTAACTTTGTGATGTCTTTTTCCTATAAAACAAGTAACATAAACTGTGTTAACAAAAGAAAATAAATATCTTCATTCAATTGCGAAAATCTTAAAGACTAAGATTTACAATTCTCGCTGTATCCCTACCTACCCACGAAAAAGGGCGCTATCCAAAACCTTTATATAAATTCGTTAACATTGCATTTTTGTTGCTATCTTAGGTATATTTTTCTTTATTTCCTTAAAGTTTTTACTGTCTTCAACAACAACAAATTAGTTTCACCTCTTAAGTAACATGTATGAAATCCTGAGTCGAGAAACAGCAAATCCAACTGTTGATAAACAATGATATTTGTGGTTGTTTTTGTCATGGATAAGCACTAGTTCTGTGAAGTTGTCGCTCGTCATTATCGCTCGTCATCATCGCTCGTCATCATGACGTTTTAAAGGGACACACGGCAATCTTGAATTTTTTAAAGTATTTGTGGCGTCCCATTACATAACTTCCATTTGTTCTATCATCAATAGTAATTATAAGGGTAGTTTCAAACATATTGTTTTTGCACATTTCTGACTGTTAGTTATACTGCACCAATAAAATATTTAAACCTATGGTAGAATAAGATAAAAACTCAAAATTTAATTTAATGATAACCAATCAGGTTTAAAGTCAAAACAAGAGTTGCGTGCAACATGAAGTCTCGCCTAAAGTGACATGTCCAACAAACATGTTTCAAAAGATCTTCGAAGATCTTGAAAAAAATGATGGTTTATAGTAATTGTTAACAAGGTCAAGCACTGTTGTCAGCATTCAGTAGGGTAGCATCCTTAGTTTTCCATCGATGGAGGTAAATGCAAATATTGTTGGATGGACAGAAATTACCATTCCATAGACCGGATTTTGAATTTGCAATCATGCCCAAAAACAGTCTACACGTGTATGGGAAGTAATTGAATTAATTTACATGCCTCAAATTTTGAATGTTGATGCATCTATTAATAGTTCAGTTAACACCACTGTGTCATGCAATAAAATTCCTGGATTAAAACAACATAATTCATCCTTTATAAAGGTCCTGCATTATTATCAGGATTCAAACATTTAAAACTGAATGTGACAACATCATTACCCTAATTATTTACTACAAATTGATTAGGCAAAAGTGCATACTCTATGGACTTAAAGATTTGTTGTAAATTATAATTTTTAATTGTTACCGTGTATTATAGGAAACTGTTCATGTTCCATCTATATTTATGAAATACTTTAAATTGATAATTTTATACTTTATTATGTTTAAAACAAATTAGGTCCCAAAGCCAGATGTACTCCCTTTACTACCTGATAGCTAGCTGCAGAAACTACACATAGGAGTGGACTTGATGTAAAATTGCATCATGTGTCCCTTTAATCAAATTACCCAGCTGCAGTAGCGACAATTAAGTTACTGTCAAACCTGTCCTTATACAACTCACACTGAAATTTGTATACATTGAAAGAGCAATTGTTGTAAATTGTTAAAACTTGACAATTCTTGCTACTTCGAATAAGTAATAAACTGTATTTCTCTCATAGAGCATATATAAACATTTAAAAGTGTTAATTTTAGTAATAATTTTAGTAAAATAATGACAATTATTTTGCGTTTTATAAGCTCAACATTACACATAGTGTCCCTTTAATTTCATCTGAATATTGTTTTCCAGCTTAACACATTATACGTTATTTAGAGCCACCCCAGAGACAGAGGAAGAATACACAGGAACCTGGAAACATGCCCTACTCTTACTATTCCTCTGTGCTCTGACAGTATCGCTTAACCATTTATTCTTTTAATGAATCAGTAGGAAGATTTTTTATTTGTTTAGTAACATATTTATTTTCACGTTTTGGATATACAGAGATGAAAAGTCCAGGTGTTTACATGTTAATACCACAGCTTATCAGTGGCTTTCGAGTGAAATGTCTATGTGGTTGCTGTATACCGTAATTGCTTCAATTGTTATTAATTCTTAACACTAGACATAATTATTGTTATTTTAATAAATTCCAGCCACTGACCCTGGGTCAAGCAATTAGAACATTGGTATTGATTTTTGGATTATTTTTTTTTTTGCTCTAAATAAAAGACTACATCACTACATTATATGGTCACCTGTACATAGAAGAAATAAAGAATTACTATTTACTGAAGTAGTCTAGATATGAAATCTGTGACACTGTACTTCACGATGTTATATTGTTAAATGTAATCAAATTTGAAGATGGTATATGTATTGTGAAATTTGGAGACAGTACATGTATTTAAGAGACCACTGACCTTGACACAGGGTCAGTTTGAGGCTGAACATCACTGGAATAAGAAGGACACTGACAAGGAGGTTATATATGAAATTTGAACACTCTACTCCAAAAATCAAAAAAGTTATAAGAATTAAACCAAAACTTTTAATGCAAATCTTAACCAAAATCTTAATGCAAACCTAAACGACGGTACATATTGTATTATAACTTTCTTGTCATTGGGAGTAGAATGTTCAAATTTCATATATCACCCTCTTGTCATTGTCCTTCTTAATGCGGGGCCAATAACTTCCAGCTCTCCAACTGACCACTGGTGGGAGTCAATGCCACTTAAATACATGTACCATGATGAAAATTATAACGCAAAATATTAACGGTACATGTATTTAAGTGACACCGACTCCGTCCCATGGTCAGTTGGAGGGCTGGAAGTTATTGGTATTAGGAAAAACAATGACCAGAAGGTTATATACACAATTTGAACATTCTACTACCAAGGACAAAAAAGTTATTAAACAATATGTCGACACCGTCGAGCCCGCCAACATTAGCGGCTCCTATGTCTCACATTTTTTCAAAAGGCGAGACAATGATACTGGATAAATTAATCGAGATGCTAATTTCAGTGTGTCCCTTTAAATGCTTTTACCACACAAATTAGCTTCCAGGAGTGCAACATAGCCTGACATGAAATAAGTATCACAATGTCCTTATGGTATAACTTAACGTCAATGACGTAAAATTATGGCACGGTTTCTGACGTTATGAGTTAAGTGAGGAATAGAATCTCACATTTGTGCTTATTTTTAATTAATAAAAAATCCTTGGCAAAAAAATGATGCTGAGCGATACGTCACATCATAGTTGCTAACTTGTTTAAAAATTCAATAATAAATAGTAAGAACTAGAGTAAGATCCTGTGTGTAATACATAAGCCAGTACATAAAGAACACCAAGTGAAAAAGTTAGTATGAATTATAGGGATTTTATGTAAATTAAAAAAAAATTGAAAATATTCTGGTTTATTTCAGTCTTCTCTTTTTATCCATTGTATATAAATACGCACGTGTAGGGAACTCCATGACCAGATCGTATCCCGATGTCATTTTTTAATTATATACAGTAGTAGTAACAATATACGTGGTACTTTGGACTTTATATGCAGTGCATTGTTTAATATATGCAGTAATGATTTCAATATATGTGGTGCTTTAACCAATATACATGGTGCTTTCGGCTTTATATACAGTGCATCGTTCTATATATGCAGTAATGTTTTCAATATATGTGGTGCTTTAACCCATATACGTGGTACTCTGGGCTTTATATGCAGTACAACTTTTAATATATGCAGTAGAATTTTTAATATACGTGGTGCATTTGATGTGGTGCTTTAACCAACAGTAGTAGTAACAATATACGTGGTACTTTGGACTTTATATGCAGTGCAATTATACCACGTATATTGTAACTACTACTATTGGTTAAAGCACCACGTATATTGAAAACATTACTTCATATATTGAACAATGCACTGCATATAAAGTCCGAAGTACCACGTATATTGTTAACTTACTACTACTGTCTATAATTAAAAATGGCATCGGGAGACAGTCATGGCGTTCCATATTTATAGGTTATTAGATATGTATTGGGATATACGCAAAGTTATTTTGCGTATTAATATTGCGCGACTTTAGGAGCGCAATATTTATGCGCAAAAAAACGAGTGCATATATCTAAATACAAATCTAATAACCTTTTTATTGCATATGCATTTTTAATATAAAAACGAAAAGTTAGAACAAAACAATAGGTTTTAACATTTAATTTTCATCAAAATAATTTATTTAAATGTATTGTTACATCACGGGAATTTTCACAATGAAATCAACATTGTTTACGTCATATGACATACCTTCTTTGACATGAACAGAAAATTTGCACCAATCACAAATAAGTATACATTACACACCCAATATGACTTTACTACACGTCAATATGGGAAAATATTGACGTTTCCTGTTACATTGAAAATGCGTATGTAATAAATGTGAGTATTGGTTATTTAAGGGAAGCACCTACTAGATAAAAGTCTGTCAATATTAAACTTGAAGTCAAGGTTCATTTCAGTTCTATTTGTTCATCCGCTGGATATATATACTCCCGTTAACACGGCAACTTCCTTAAATGGCAGTTAATAACCTGTAACACTATAAAATTGAATGTAAAAGCATGAACAAACTTACGACTGATACTAGATGTAATCGTGACTGGATAATAGCCTCCGTATTCAATCGGTACCCAGCAGTTGCTGGCATTCTGTTTAACAATCTCAGCGTCTTTGTGTATAGACGGACCAACTTCTGTAAAGGGGATTGTTTTATGATTAATTAACTTGACTGTCTTAACATGCATGGTCAGATCTTTTTTTAGAAAAATAGTCCATGCATCAAAAAAAGAATTTACGGAAGGACCAACACATATAATCAACGGAAGCCGCGCAATACCTACATAAATCCATCATAATACATTTTAGTTTTATGTAAACAGTGCAAAGGCCATAAATTGTACCTCCTGTTCCATCCCAGTTAAATTATTGTTGTAAATATAAAGTAGTTTGTCTGGCAGACTCCATGTCTCTGCAAGATTTTGTTGAAATACAAAATAGTCATTCATGTGGTAATATAAGGTTGAGAAAATCCCAGGTTTTGTGATTGAATAACTTTGTTTTATTGAAGGAGAGCTGTCCGAGGACAGTGCAGCTGAACTATTTGCTGGATCCACCTTTATTGACATTTTACATGCTATCACAATATGGGTTCTATGGCAGCCTACAAATTATTGAAGACAAAATTACTTACGGTCTGATAATTCAACCCTCTAGATAATACTACATTGCCTCCAGTTCCTTTATAGTACATTTGAAAACAAAATGTTTACCTCATGTGGCTCCTTGGCAACAGCCAGACCAGTTAGACCTGTGGTCTGAAATGAAAACGTAAATATTCTTATACTTTTTTATTCTCCAAGTAAACTGTTAGAATGACTAAGGCTATACCGGTAACGCTTTGCCTTCCTCCCCCAAACGTGCAATCATAATTCAGCTTCTGACAATAGTAAAAGACGGTGAACTCCCACATGACTGACGTGGTTCTTACATTATTTCATACTCATGAATAGATGCACTCACAGGCGTCTCGCCCTGAATCTGAAATTCTTAGACTCAAAACAAATCCGCAATTTATCCTCTGGCACAATCTATCACTTATCTTGGAACGAGGAAGAATGTATTGTGTCCAATCAGATGTTTACCTTTCCAGTTGAAGAGGAAATATTGACAATCAATAATCGATCGATAATTATACCCACGTTTTTGAAAACGGCGTGCAAGAGCAACATTATTTTTTGCTACGCACCCAGGGGCCCTGAGGGTGGGGAGGGGGTCAAATACACTAAAAATTAAATTACACTTTTTTGCACATACCTTACTTGGTGTAAAAAAAAATGTAAATATGTTTCAAATAAAAAATTATGATGATGGGATTACACTTTATACATTTCTTTCCTCCTACATCATTGGTGGGGCCTGTGGGGAAGGGGCATCAAATAAACTAATAGTTCAATTACAGTGTATGACTTTTCTGTACTTTTGCACATTAGTTGTATAATAGTCATCTATGAAAGAGATCACACAGCATGTCAAATGATTTATTATTTAAAACTTGTATGTCTTTCCTGGGGTTGGAGGAGGTGGGTGGTGCAGGGGATGGAAACAGGGGGTCAATTTTTATTTATGTCTAAAACGAACATTTTGATAAAGGGATACAGGGCACTTATACCATGGTGAACCACGACGCTTTTGGCACATACCGCCGTGCAAAACAAGCGCCGTCACGTAAAAATCAAGCACAACTTTAAAAAGCAAGAGGCCCAAGAGGGCCTGTATCGCTCTACTTGCTATATGGAATATTTGATGGGGAACACGACAACAACATGCGCAACGAGGCTGGGTACTGATCATTTCTGCAAAGTTTCACTGAAATCGGTCAGGAGAACATAGTCCGTACACAATTTGTGTATTAAAACCTTTAAAGGGCCATAACTCCACCAAAAATCTTTCAACCGAAAAACAGTGATAACATGCATAACTAAGTTACGTACTGATCATCCCTGCAAAGTTTTGTTGAAATCCAGCCAAATAATAAATGAAGGTGCTCGAGTGTTCACAAGGCAGAACTCCTGTGTTACTGATCCGATTTGGCTGGTTTTCGAACTTGTCCGAGCTTTCATTGATATTAACAATCTGTGCGAGTTTGGTAAAGATCAAATAATAAATGAAGGTGCTAGTGTTCACAGGGCTTAATATGGCATTTTTCAGCAAAACAAGGGCCATAACTCCAATTATTAAGCCGATCTGGCTGGTTGGTTTTCGATTTTGTCCGAGCTTTCATTGATATAAAGACACTGGCAAAGTTTCGTAAAGATCAGATCAATAATGAAGGCCCTAGAGTGTTCACAAGGCAAAAGTTGACGGACGGAGTGACAACGGAACTTGTCATCCAATAAGCTCTGCTGGCCTTTGGCCAAGTGAATGCAAATATCGGACATTTTGTGTAATCCACGAATGTGACTTGTAGGTAAAATGCGTGTATAACACAATATTCAATCAATTTTGAATTTATTTCTAAGCAACAAGTAAATTAAAACATTTATCTTGAGATTTCAAATCGACAACTTTAAATGCCAAAAAGATGTATGCGTTGAAAATCGAAAATGGAAACGGTCAATGCTAAGCGACTGGACTGGTATAATAATTTATTTACGTCCTCATCGTCACGATTTTTTTACCGCTATAAAAAAAGAGAAAAATACAGCAGGGTGGTAAAAATCACGGTACGTCGGGTAACAGAATGGGACAAACCTCGATTCTTAAACAAGATGGCAATTGCCCATGAATTGCTCATGATAACCTTGATGAAGAAGATAAAGTCAAACTTCCACTATAACCAGTATATAAGATTTTTGCAAATGCAATATAAATAAGCTTATAAATTAACAGACACCAATAACTAAAAGAAAATCAAGAGGCCTTCATTGGCCAGTAGTGCTCTACTGACTAAATAGACCATGACAACCGAGGACAGAGTGACTACTTCCCTCCTATTACTACATGTAGACCTCCATGTATGCCCCATTCAGTTCCATAAAAATCCAGTTGTGTGGTACTGAGTCCAATTGGCTGCAAGTTTACGTTATCACACATGTTTAAATTTGGTGAAATATATGGAAGTTTATATGACGCACCCGTAATTTCAATTTATACCACCTAGTCCTAGTTACACCTCCTGGATGGTACTAACCGGAAACAACATAATTTTTATTTGTTACACTCAAATATAAAATATGTTGGCTGACGTAACAGGGCGCATCTTAGTATTACAAAAGTCTATTTCGGTAATCAGAAGATTTAGATAATAAAAAGTGTATAAACAAGTATATTACGACAAACTATCTGGTGTATTCCGGTATTTTTCGCTAATACATTTTTTATAACATAGTCTCCTTCGGTCCTTCTCAGGTCATATTCCGGTATCTTTCGATAATTAATGTCACAAAAAAACATATTCA
This sequence comes from Cyrtodaria siliqua, assembly GCA_037043455.1. NCBI lineage: Eukaryota > Metazoa > Mollusca > Bivalvia > Adapedonta > Hiatellidae > Cyrtodaria > Cyrtodaria siliqua. The sequence continues at coordinate 92,079 of JAWPHD010009501.1, forward strand.
TTAATATATTATCAAATTGTGTTTTTGTCTAGGTTGAATGGTATTTCTTGTATTTACAGCTGATAGGTCCTACTTCATATGGTAACAGAAGAGCTTATTAACCATCTGCTCTCACTAGAGCATACCAAGCTGTAAAGGAGGACCATCCAGTGTGAAATATGTGATCACTGGACTCATCTCTATTGTACCAGTGTCAGGAAGGACACCTTATTTAGATGTCCATGCTGTGATCAGCATTAAATGATTGAAGGGTTTAGTGTCTTTTTTAAGAACTATTAGTTGTCTAAACACAAAGCGCATAATGCCCTCGTACGCATTATGTACTGCGACAATTAACAGTTCATACCCCAATGAACGCACAAAAAATGACACTAAACCTTTATAATTGCAATCAACGGTTTTAAACTCTTTATCCAATTATTTTAATATCCCTCTCCTAAATACGCCCCCTGTAAATCCGAACTATATTGTTACGCAGCACGCGTATTCTATCAATGGCGGATGAAAGTAGTTCTTCGTACAGTTCATTGGAAAATGAACATAGCTTAAATTGATCATGTGATCGTCCTTTAACCAATCACATTGTTTGTATTATCTAAATATTTGAATGACTGCAATTATAGTTAAATAAACGTTAATTTAGAGGTATCTGTCTTCATATGATTTGTGTATAACATTCTTCAGTGTGCGTAATGACTGGAATTGGCCACCGTAACTTATTTTATGATTTTGGCGAGCGGCATACATGTGATACCTCACGGCGTGAGATGAAATCTCACGGAATTCTAACCCTCCTCCCGGCCCCACGGAATTGTATGAAAAACTCCCGTAAAATTGCTAAAATGGATTTTTCGAAAATCATCGGTCTTAGTAAGCACTATTATATTCTATTCTATTGTCTAACGAGTCGATCACGTGACGCGTTGTTTACCTGTATTTGATCTGGATGGATCGATGGCCTGGGGGAAAAAGTGTTATTTGCAAACACTTTATTGGCTTAATTGATCTTATCAAAGGATTAGCAGCACACTTATGAAGTATTTAATGATGTCTGTAATTAAACAGGTTCGATACGACTTAAAACAAATTGCTGGTGTCATTTATTCAGAAGTGGAAAATGAATGTTTGACGAAGAAATTATCGTATAGCGAAAACGAAAGTAGACTTTGTCGGCGTGAATTTGGTGAGAATGTTTGATTTAATTAAAACAATTAATGAATTTTATAAAGATTTTACTTCAAATAAAGTTCCGTGATTGACGAACGTTGCTTTTGTTCGATGTTTTTATGTTTGATTTAAGTTTTTACTTGAAAAAAAAAAAAGAAGGGTGTTGCCACTGTTGGTTCCATGTTTGTACTTTTTCTTGGACCAAATTAAAAATTGAAATATTAAATTAAAAAATGAATTGATAATAAAAAAGAAAATGAAAAAAAAAGCATGAAAATAAAATATTGTTTTTTTGTTTTTACTCATTTCTTGTTTATAATATCCGGCTCCCATGACATCAATGAAGAAACTTGTTTAAAAGTGTATTTTCAGGTATTCGTTTATGGAATTTGGTTAAAAAATACTGCCCACGCGCTAAAAATATCCCGCGAAAAAACCTCCCAGATTTTTGCATGAATCTCCCTTAAAAAAATCACTAAACTCCCAGATTGAGGTCCTGAAAGTATCACATGTATGGAGCGGTGTGATGACGCAATAGTGTGATGACGTTACCTATCGGAATCATGTGACGCGCTTGCTATTGGATAGGATTTCACCGCCATATTTGTTTTGATTGTTGATGAATATTTGACAGTTAAATGAATGAAACTTTTTCTACGCTGTGATGTCTATTGTATTGAAGTTTATGTTTACCGAGGTTTCGGAGGAATAGGACAACTTAATAAATTTGGAAATTAAGTTTGTTTGTTAAACTATCGGAATCTGGTAACTCCTTGATACTTAATTAAACTATACATTTACGCCAATTTAGATCATAAATAGTGGATTCCAGTAATTAAAAAGTCGATTCCGGTAATTCTATGGGGGATTCCGGTAATTCAGGTAGATTCCGGTAAATAGGTGGATTCGGGTAATTCTATGCACCCGTGTGGGAGTGTGTTTTTAAAACCTGGAACGTGACCCCTAATATCTCAAACAAATGTCTTGGCAGATGGAGAGGCTATCATTCACGTTTTCTTTATCTGATAATTTTACGCTATGCTTCCGTTGGATGATTAACAAATACTGTGTTGAGGCGCAGTATTGATAAAGATGCTGTTAACATGCTAGTCGATAAACAATCACAAAATATTGCGATCTTGGAAACAATTTTTTAGTGTTACTATGACTTTGTTGAGCCTTTAAAGTATAATTTACCGAGTTTTTTTTTAATTTTCAATAACTTGTCAATCGTTATTTACTATTCCAAATTAACTTTAGATCGTTGGCGTGTACCTGAACCTAAATAAATCAGATTTGTAAGGCAATTACCACTTTCCGAACAGCCCCAGACATTCCGGAAGTTGACAGTTGAAGGTGAAATATATGGAGCAAATGAATTAATGATTTTTTATTGGATAATAAGAAACCGCGCGAAATATTAAAAAGCTAAATAATGTAAAGAGAACGAACGTAACAGAAAATAACGGAATGAACACTGATAATAAGGACCTATTTCAATAACCACAGACATAATCACAGACCTGTATAACAAATAGATTGGACACTACGAAAATTATCTAAATTTCACGTGGCACAGTGCGGAAATTTCACAAATTATTTCCCAACTTTAAACACACATATTATGAAGAGGTTTATAGATACAAGTTTCATTCATGCCAAATACCATCACAAATTTAATTTTCTTTCTAATGATAGTGTTTTTCTTTCTCTTACATTTAGAGCAAAAAATCAGTGAATAATTGAGAGAGGAGGTAGAAGGAAAATATAAGGTGCCACGCGATATTTTGGTTACTTCAGTGGTTAAGATAGGACGTTTCCTATCTGTTTATTAATAATTAATATGTCTGTGCAATAACCTACTTTGAAAAAGGGTGACATGGTCCGAGGTAACAGATAATTTTCAATATTGATTTTAGGTCATCAGGTTTCTTACCTTATTTGGAAATATAATATTTTAAAAGTCGATCAATATTCAGCACATTACGGACCATGGACATTACGGACCAGACATAACGGACCATATTTAGGGACATTACGGACCATCTATAGGAACATAACGGACCATGATTTGGGGACACTACGGACCATGCTTGAAAATAAGATGGACCTATAGGAACATAACGGACCATGATTTGGGGACACTACGGATTAAAAACATTGTGTGGTGAATACCGCCTCAGTGGGGTGTAAATTTACACCGAAGGTAAGAAAACGATTATTGTTTCCAAGTTTGTTTAGTATCTTTACAGTCCAGAATGACGTTGTAGACGTATTTTGGCCATCGTTTTTTGTAACGCCATTTGATTGGTGGAGGTTCTCTAAAACGAAGTAATGCCTCAGGTTAGGTAGCATTTTAAACGGTTTTTCTTCTTTTTTCAAACACACAACGTCCGCTTGTTTCGGCATTTGTTAGCTTATTCATATAACGATTACATTTGATATAATGGAAATGCTCTGTCCCTTGCTTATGTTCTTACAAATGTAGATTGAAGACATTGAACTGTCATAGACACGAACATACATGCTACTAACTGTTAGTGAACATGTTATGGAGAATTTCTTATGAACGACACTAACTGTTCAGTTGTTGTCCCAGCTTTTCGAAGGAACGCCTGAACGAAAGTTTCAACGTTAAGTGCATGGGTTTAGCTCTGTTTCTCTGTAAGAATATGCAGTAGAACAAACAACCAAGCTTGGCTTATATTTGTAAAAGGGTAAACATGTAAAAGTGCCCGATGGGCCAGTTGCCCACACTGTCAGTGGCACGACACATGAAAGGTGGATCCCATACCTCTCTTTTCATCGACTGAACATTCCCTTAATTGAATCAAGTACCCAGTCACTGCTGGGTGATTGAGATTTTTTCAATCAGTTGCCCCCGCCGAAACTTGAATACGCGACCTTTAGCTGCTCCGTAGTCGAACGCTGTAACAGCTCGGACACGGCCGCTCTCTGAATACTGTTATGTACAATGCAAAGCTAAAGATGACCATTTACGCGTGTGTGTGTATAAGCGTTTATTTATCCTCGCTGTATTGCACGAAGCATTTTAGCGAGCAGACCTCGGTTTAAAGTCTCATCCGAAGGACTGGTAAGGTAGGAAATACTTTTATGAAATATTTCGTTAATTAACCCCATTTACGCATTTGTTCTAAGTGATAAGTCATAATTTTGATAGAGCATCATCAAAAAAACTGACCAATCAGTGACCAGAAATAAGACATAACAATACATTCTGGTAGGTGATAAACTCGGTCTTTATCCTTGATGTTCAACCAAGTTTACTGTTAAAATTAAGGTATTTACAGTGTGATTATTTTGAAACACTGCATATTTCTTACACATTTATGCAAATGGATTCAAAATATGTATCTTTCAAAATCTAAACTTGAAAATTATCATCTTTTTCCTCTGCCAAAGATTTTTATTTTACTATAGAACCCAAGGATAAAAACCGAGTAACACACTTTTTATCACCTAGTGAAAATAAGGTAAAATCTCAACATTTTGGCAATGCAAAATTATGAATACGTGTAGGTTCATATATACAACATGCGCACTACCTAAATTCACTGAATATTAATGAGATAAGGCGGTACTATATGAGACGCTTCAGGTACTTTGTGAATCGACCACTGGTATAACGGGTATATAAGTGGATTTTAGCAGACGGCATTTTACCACCGAACTGATGAGACCAATCTTCAGTAGAAAGAGCTAATAGGAAATACAAGTCATTAGAAATTGAAAAGGAAGCTAAAGATGTACTTACTCTAGCTCCTCCAGTTTCATTCCGTCTTAAAGCAGTTAGAGTAGGGCACGGTCCCTGGATTCCAATGTATCCTTCCCCTCTCTCTGGTGCGGCTCTAAATAACCTATACTGTGTTGATTAGCCGTTAAACAACATTCAATTCAATTCAATATATTCATAAGATCTCGGATCATATTCATAAGATCTCGGATCATATAGATGAGTTATCCGCCCTTGAATTAAACATCAGAAACATATTTTTGTCCACACCCTGTACGTTAGACTGGTTCACGTGTCAGCAATCAGTAAGAAGAAATGTTAAATGTTTGTAAGCAATATAGCGTTGTAAACACGTGTACAGTCTGGCGACCACATGACCAGGTCAAAAAGTTTGATGTTTACGTTCAGGTAACTGGTGTATTTTACTAATTTATCTTCGTGTGTTTTTTTGCCGTTTATTCCAATTACATTTTTATAAGTTAGGCTATTTGAGACTTATTTACAGCAGTTGGTAATGCTATTTCTTCCTCTAACGACTGCTTTGGAGATAATTTCTTTACCATGTATGGCAAGTTGAGTGGCGTCCATTATTAATCGTGCTAATACCAATAGTTTGTAAATTGTATAACTTGGCTTATTATGGTAACCGAAGTTTTTGTAATGAAAGCCTGGTGTTCTTGTAACGAAAACATGCTAACCCCAATGAATGAAGTGGTTGATTATTTTACTCCAAATTCTTGGGTGTGTAAATTCATGAAGTTTTAAAAATTTCAAGGTTACGAGTAATCATGTAAAGAGGAACAATCATTTATGCATTGTATCTGCGGGATACTTTCATCCTTCATTGTATCTGCGGGATACTTTCATCCTTCATATTGAAGATCTATAGGTAGGCGCAAAACAGGGAACAATTACAATTTTTAAAAATATGTAATTTACAAGAATAAAAACACCCTGGGCCTGGTATCTAATGGGAAAGTTGGGGGAGGGTGTCTGAACTTAAACATGTCAAGACGAGAGCTCTCTTTGGTGAGTATCGGTTGTTCATTCCAGCATCGTATGATTCTTGGAAAGTAAGAGTTTTTGTGGTAGTTAGTATTTGAAAATAGGATGACAAAGTTCAGATTACGTGATGGTGTAGGTGGTGATGATCAACACATAGTAAGGCAGGGGAAAATACAGAAAGGTACCCAGGGTGCATTTATGTATACAGAAACGTACCCGAAAATCATTGAATTCCAGAACGGCCCCCAAATATACAGAAACGTACTTTCTATTCCTATTTTCATTTGGTTGCTTCTATCCATCACTTTCTGGTATTATGACATCACGTCATGCTATTATATCACGTCATGCTATTTTGATGCGACTCAGTGTGTTCTCAGAACTGAATGAGCATTTTAACTGCTGTGAGATACAGATTAAGACTGTATCATTGAGTAATGAGTTCCTTGAAACCATGAATCACAAAATTCTGAAAGTAAAATAATTCTAAAATGATTTAATAGACTGAAATGTTTGCGAAAGCATGGTTGGTGAACTGTGTGTGGTAAATCCTGATATATTTACATGATTATTCCTGCTGGAATGTTTTTTATAAACAACGGATAGAAAGAACTAATTTTAATATTTCTTTTGCCATTATTCAACTTGTATTTCCAGTATATATGGCTGTATATATCAATTATGGACAAAAATGAATTCAGCCTAGAAAAGATGCACCCATTACCTGCGTAGTTTCGACTCGGCGAACTGAGTTTTCTACGCGAAGTATTATGGTGTTTAACACTGCATAAGTAAGCGATTACTAAATTCCTCTCTCGGCGCGAAAGAGTAAAGTGTGCGATTTGTGTAAGCTGTACTGTAATCTGGGGGCAAAACATTATTAACTATAATAGTAAATACAAATCATAATAAACTGTATAACTAAGACTCGGGGTTCTCAATAGACCTTAAAAGTGAAGAGTCATATGACCCTTGATTCAAAAATCCCAATGGTCAAAATTGAAATGTCAAAAGTCAAATATCAATCAAACAAATCAAAGTGCCCGTTCTATAAAACATCCTTTAATTTTAGTGAATTCTGTAAATATTTTATTGCCAAGAATGGTGTGCAAGGATATGCATTTGAACTTAAAAAACTACCGTTCCATTTTACAATTATGTGTTATTATGTCAAAGATTCAAAGTTATGTACGGATGTTTAATAAATTGGGGTCCACATTTGTTAATATTATAAGTTATTGGCGGAACACTAAACAAGAAAACAAAGGGCAGTGTATCTTTATTGTATGTTTAATTCTCAAGAACAACTGCCCTCAGTAGCCAATGGGTTTGATTCCCCTTACACCAGATACACATCATAACTGTATTCTCATCAGTTTCTCAATGTTTTCAACTCACGGAAATTCTTTCACTCTAACTTAAATTTTCTAACAACCTGAGGCAATTTATTTTCCTTTTCTAAATTGTCACTTATTTTCTACTTCTTTGGAGTCTGATGGTCAGACAGTGCTGGCCGTTTCATAAACTGCGATGACATTAACGAAAAATATACTTCTTTGGGCCATTTGTGTATTGAACATGAATTAATAAAGTCTGTTACTAGATAGCACAAGAAATAGTCTGCAAGCACAAAATATCACAATGTGTAATGTCCCGTAAGTTTTGACTGAATGATATCCCAGGTTAAAATACGCTCTATGTACATTTCGCCGATTTATAAATATTTAAAGTATCCACATTAAAATTATATTTCTTTGTTCTTTAAAACGTGCGTAAAACAAAATTAACAAACAACAAACACAAATAAACAAGAAACACAAATAAAGTTAATTTTATTTTTGCCGATTTTACCTTTTCAGGCGTTTGACCTCTAGCATCTTTTTTATCGCAGTTCAGTCTAATCAAGCAAAAGCCGGTATCAATCAATTACACAGTTAATCCAGTCAAGTCATAATAGTCTCCATCCACTCAAAGCATCATAAACTTCAAAGATAATCATTAAATTATCAACACAATAGCAGCGATTAGATTTAGATTGACACCATTTACAGACAGATTATTTCCACCTCTGTGGCACAAGCTGCGAAAGCAGCAAATTTGATTGGTCGAGAGGCGATCAAGGTCGTCAGGCAAGGTGTCAATCACTTTTATGCAGACGTGCTCATTGTTGTGATGCTTGGGCTATCGAAAATAGGTATTAGATTGATGCTATAGTTCACTACATTCTGCTCATGGCCATTACAGTTACTCTGGCATGGTATATATTTTTCCCATTCTCCTGTGAAAAATTCCCATTAAAAAAATATATATTTATTACAAAATGTTAAACTCAAATACAGCAAAACAGCATATTTTTTGCAATTCCCCTTCCTGAAAGCCCTGGTCCCAGTCACCTAAAAGGTGACTTGTACCCTTAAAGATTTCCCCCGTGAAAGGGTTATTTGCATAACATTCAAATACCGTAATGTTCGGCGCTCCATCAAATTAAAAAGGGAGTCGCATTTTAGAATGTCTCAAAACGGACATGCGTCAATTTCCCAATATCCGGTTGACTTAAATTGCATTTTATCGCTGAATAAACAGAGTTGCGACTATTTACTGCATTTAATCGCTTAATAAACTATGTAAGAACTATTTTCTTTGTTGTTTTTTCTACTGAAATGTTACTCGCCTCTCGGACGACGGATTCATGGGTTTCAGTCGTCCGGATTCGAAATTTCAATCGTCAATACGAGCGGACGAGTTGAATTTTCGTTTCCTGTGACAATTTTATTTTTATGGATATTACTACCGGCAAATCAATATTGGACAAGCCCGGCAGGCATTTTACCAGTCTCGGGCTTGTGCTAATTTCGACCATTGTATATATTTCAAACCATCATTAAGATGATTGGATGGTCTGTTTAAAATCTATTTGTGAAGACTAAATGTTCCTTCTGTGAATTGGGAATGGGCCCTTAAAACTGAAAATTAGCGTCGAAAACCTCTAAATTGGGGAAAATCTAACAGTTTTGATTTGAAATAATTAAAGACATTTTCTATAGTTTTTTCTACATAACAGATTTTCTTTAAACTTCTGGTACAGTAAGTCTGTTATATATTAGACAGAAAAGACAAAAATAATGGTAGGCAGTGCTCCAAGAATTTTTTTTTAGGGGACTAGCCCAGGGCTACTGGGTCCTAAAAATCCACTAGCCCTGTTTTTTTTTCCACTAGCCCTGAGTTTTTTCGTCACGAGCCCTGTTTTTTTTCACTTGCCTTAAAAAATAATTTGTATGTTTGTTTTTGTCTTTGTCAGTTATCATTTATCTTTTACGTATCTCGTTTTATTAAAATTTATTTAAATGAACCAGCTCACTGAGACCTGGCTCTATCTATTACTTATACCCAGCTGACGACATCTCATTATGTCAAAGCTGATTCTGATTTAACAGATTCAGATACTCATTATAATTCATTAAATACTGAGAAATTAAAAATTCAGTAATTCTTATCTTCTCATAACCAATTGATGTATCTTTGTTGCGTTGGCAGTAGTCATTGGGTGAAAGCGTAGCAATGGTAAGATGAAACAATTTAGGATAGACTTTTTTTAGCATTACCCCACCCACAAATTGTATACAGTGATACAAGTTTTCAAGTCCAGTTCCTCCAGGAAGGCATTTTAATCGGCAAAATACATTGGAAAATAAATATAAACTGTTAACTGTATATGAAAATAACTGTGTTTAAAATGTATTTACAAAGAAATCGATATTACTTCTCAGAAACCTATATAATCAATTTCACATCGCGGGAGTTCTTTCCCCTGAGTCAGGAATTTCTAAATGTTAATCTAAGTATTGATATATTCCGCTTTTCACAGTTTCATATAAAGCATGCTTCCATAATCAAAAGTCCATGGTCTCTTGATTCATCAAAAGTCGCCGACAAATCAGCGTGATTGTGTTGATTGCGACTCTGTATCGGCCTATTTGTAATCGTTTGAGTCAGTACCGCCATTTTGAGCTGACCACGTGACGAACATGTGATCAGCCGGTAGTATTTTTAAAAAGTGGTTTCATTGGCTAATCGACCTGAGTTGAAATACTACACATCAATTGATTGGATAATGCCGACTGTCAATTAAGGTTCTTGGAGGATGGACTTGCAGCATGTTTTGATGTTAAAAATCGCCGATGCCCGCGGCGAATGCTAATTGAATTACATAAGCAAGTGCAATTAGCAGATTATGAAACGTGGGGGATGTTTTATTACAGGTGCCTGACTGGCGCGTGTTTGTTATACACAGATCCTGCAATTTAGGCAGTGGGATTTATTTTGTTTTGTTTTTTTGGACTAGCCCAACGGGCTAACTGCATGGAATTTGTTACAAGCCCGACTTCAATTTTGACTAGCCCCGGGCGTCGGGCTATCCAATTTCTGGAGCCCTGGTAGGTCACCATGCTTGTTAAAATTTTAAAAAATAATTTGTAATGCCACCGTCATGTCAATCTGTCCAAAAAGTTGAACAAGTCCATAAAATAGCTAAATAAGATATTTTTGAAGTCATTTATTCATTGGTCGCAATTCTGCTAAAATTATATTAAAGTAAAGAACATGTAATTACAATAACATTTAAAGCTCATCTTTATGCAAAACCTATATTTTTTTACAAAATCTGTTGAGACCATTACCACAATTTATGTACTCGTCGGGGGCCACTTTCCGTCACTTATGTAAACATAAACTAATTTTTCAGACAAATCTATGTATCCTGACAATTTTTGCTCTATTTTCTATTAGGTTACCTCTTCCTGGAAATTTGATATCAAAGAATTTTGTTTTATATAAATTATCGAAGTGGCACGTGACCTGTTTATTAATAGACTAAAACTGAAAAATCATTTTGTTTACAAGCCCAGTTTCCGTCATGTATTTTATCGAGTGATAGATTCAACTAGGTCAAGATACAGTAAACTTTTATGAATTAGAAACTTGTTTGCAAGTCTATTCAACAATTTCATTGTAAAAATGGTATGTTTGTATTTTTCCATCAGTCACCTCGATCGTTATAACAATGCGAC